>JAOYSI010000007.1:1577518-1610965 GCA_025775065.1 Hiodon alosoides
CACACATACACACTCAAACACACACACACACACACACACACACACACACACACACACACACTCAAACACAAACACACACACACACACACACACACACACACACACACACACACACACACAGTTACACACACATACACTCTCTCTCTCTTTTCTCTTTTCCTGTGCCTTGAATAGATTTACAAGGAAATGCATGGAATTAGACACATTACGGATCTTTCTGCACAAGATGCCAACCGAGTCCCATTTAGTTTTGTTTTTTTAATGACTGTTTATTTTGTCTTTTTTGGATTACATTTTTATCATCTGGTTACTATGGCAGTGAATTTGCAGCATAAACCAGCCACACTGTAAAACACTTGGGTTAATATTTTTTTAAAATCCAGTGGCACCAGGGATCGGGGCATCTTTCAACAACATTTCCAAAGGTGGGCGACAGTGCAGGGATAGATTGATGGGGTTCAGACAGACAAACGGATGGGGTTCAGACAGACAAACGGATGGGGTTCAGACAGATGAACGGATGGGGTTCAGACAGACAAACTGATGGGGTTCAGACAGACGAACTGATGGGGTTCAGACAGATGAACTGATGGGGTTCAGACAGAAGAACGGATGGGGTTCAGACAGACGAACTGATGGGATTCAGACAGACAAACTGATGGGGTTCAGACAGACAAACTGATGGGATTCAGACAGACGAACTGATGGGATTCAGACAGACAAACTGATGGGGTTCAGACAGACGAACTGATGGGGTTCAGACAGAAGAACGGATGGGATTCAGACAGACGAACTGATGGGATTCAGACAGACAAACTGATGGGGTTCAGACAGACAAACGGATGGGGTTCAGACAGACAAACTGATGGGGTTCAGACAGATGAACGGATGGGGTTCAGACAGACAAACTGATGGGGTTCAGACAGATGAACGGATGGGGTTCAGACAGATGAACGGATGGGGTTCAGACAGACGAACTGATGGGGTTCAGACAGACGAACTGATGGGGTTCAGACAGATGAACTGATGGGATTCAGACAGACAAACTGATGGGGTTCAGACAGACCAACGGATGGGGTTCAGACAGACAAACTGATGGGGTTCAGACAGACAAACGGATGGGGTTCAGACAGACGAACTGATGGGATTCAGACAGACAAACTGATGGGGTTCAGACAGACAAACGGATGGGGTTCAGACAGACGAACGGATGGGGTTCAGACAGACGAACTGATGGGGTAGTCTGGAATTAATCAGTTTAGACTGCACCGTGTAACACTTGGGGGTGGGATAGGTACCGCTCAGTCTCTCCTAATCGCTCTCTTGATGTTTACTTAATTTCAGCGGAACCCAATCAGTGAGCATGTCTCGGCCGTGGGTTAACTGTGTTCGCTGGATGGTTAACAGAGAGGTGACTGGCTGCTGCTGCTGGAATCGCCTATCCCACTAAGTGCACGCCATGATTTACATTTCAGTATAAATTACAAACAGTACTCATATTTTAAAAGAAAATGGCAGTTTCATGGAGATTCTGTAAACCCAATGCAGTAGACCAGTTTGATAGTCTGTGTGCAGTAGTATCGAACGACACATAAACTCCTTCTTTGGTCTCTTGACCCTTTACTGGGAACTGTGTGTTTAACCTGGGGCTCCAGCCAACCACACCCAAAGGAATGCACTGGGGTTTGAATTTTGTTAGGCCAGTGTCTGGAGTATTATTGCATGAACATTTTTGACAACGGCCAAAGAACATCGGTAAGCTTTTTATCCGGGCCGCTGGTTCTTGTGGACAACTTTGGGATGCACAGACACCGTGGCGAGTAGGCACGCCAAGCCACACCACCTCTCGTGTACCGCCAACACTGCCTCTTCGCCGGGAGCCGGGAGCTGACCCTCTCCACCTTCAGAGAAATTCCTTCAGCCCCCTGGATGCCCTGTACTCTGGGCCTCTCACACGGCCATCCCAGCCCAGACGTTTGGAATGGTACCGTTTAAATGGACTCTGCCTGGTCTGTGACACGATCAGTGAGAGGGAGAAAACCCCCAGTTTGTTTCCCTCAGCTTGTGACTGCTTTGAAAAAACGGGGAATCAGATCAGAAGACACAGAGTTCTTTCAGGATCCCCCCCCCATATAAAATCAAAATTTGTCTGAAATACAACCTTAACTTCCTGTGGTGAAGACTGGACATGACATGTTTGGTTGGCTGACAGCTCACTTTCAGATCGGGCAGCTCATCAGCCAGCCCTCCCGGGGTCCTAAGAGGCGACGCTGCTATCTCGGAGCGCCAGCCAGTGACACAGGACACCCGGAACCTCCTCACAACAGGATAGTGTAATAAAGATCACATCCCACTGCGGGGCAAAAGGCACGCTCTCTCATTGTGGGGCTCCCAGGCAGTTTTGTGCTCAGGCTCGGTACTGATATCGCCCCTGACAGAAATCAACAGAACAGGCGTCACGTGTTCAGTCCAGATCACGTTGGCTTTGAATATGGCTGTGACACCAAAGAGGCCTATTTACACTTTACTAAGCCTGTGAGTCAGAACTCAGTTTGTTTGACAGTTGGGAAGGTTCTCCCTTCAGTCTGATACTTTGGAATATTCCTGACATGGCTGAACCAAATCACAATAACATCTGCATGGGGGTTGGCATCAAAATAAATGACGTAGTTCAAAAAGTATTTCATTATAAAATAGTGCTTTGCATTTTGAAAGAACTTAAAATATTTTTTAAAGGTTGCAAAGTTACTGCATTATTAAAAGGTGATAATGAAATTGACACTTTTATATTTATATGTGTCGAATTATTGGTAAAACACATGGTAGGTAGCTTAGTTTAGTAATTCAGAAAGCAATGTTAGTGAAGCTATGTTTCAATAACAGGAAACACACGGTCACAGATATTAAAAAGATAACACTATACACATTACTCATGAATTGATTTTAATTGCTTCTGGAATAACACATTGCTAAAAGCTTATTTTTCTATTAGCATGGCCACTATTTTGGAATAACACACAAGCATCGCTAAAAGCTTATTTTTCTATTAGCATGGCCACTATTTTGGAATAACACGAGTCTTCGTTGATGCAGGATCAGGCAATGCAGCTTCACTCTGACTTGTACTTATTGGAATTTGATCATCTTTTCATTGCTAAAATATGTAGCAGAATTAACAGCAACCCCCATATCTTTTGTGAAATAAAATGTACAGTAAAAGGCTAAATAGACTTCTTGACTGTTTAAAAACATAAAAAAATTAATTAATAAAAAAATAATTTTGCTTTTGCATTTGTTTTATCCATGTTGTGTAATTTTTTATTTACAAACACACATCAGTGAATGTCAGCAGATTAGAGAAAAACTACCACCAAAACTACGTACAGAACCAGAACCTTCAGCGACATGGTGGGGATCTTGTCTGGCCTAGGCACGACCCAGCCTCGTCTGTTGTCTTTCCCTGTGGGGGGGGCGATACAATGCCACAAAACTGAAGGGTTCGCCCAATCTAGCTCCTTCCTGACCGTGGCCGCGAAAGATGGCGCCAAAAGCTCCCATCCGGAGATCTGTTGTTTAGCGCTTTCCAGCTGCTCAGGTGCTAACAATGTTGTGATGCAGAAGGAGGTTTAAAGAACAAATGCACCTGCGCTTGTCAATGTGCCCAACGGAACAGGCTCATTTTCCCCATTAACATCCAATAGAAAAAGGCCGCTCGCACTTGTAACACTTCCGTTTCGATGGTGTAATTCGGTGTCACCGCCCACACCTCCACCCACGGGTGATTAGATCTCATTACAGATCTCATTGTCTAATGAAATAAGTCTTATTTAACGAAGCAAGTCACAGAAGAACAGAGGTAATTGACATCTGTAACTATTTAGCGCTGACATAGACAAAAGAGGTCTAAGGAGGAAATGGTTTTCCCTCTACATGTTTCCATATATATGTCAGGTGTGTAGAATTAGTTTATATTATTGGGTTAATAGGGTAGCTTTCACTCTAACTCACGGGGTTTGGTTGCCATTGGACACAGTAAACAATACAATGTTATTGTAAGTACATATTCAGAGTTAATGAATGGATACAACAAATGATCCTGCTCTAGATATAAAATTTTTAAATCACATTTAAGTGTCTTGAGCCAAATCTACACGCAAGAATGCACACTCAGGCCACATGTTAGCTTAGTTCATCGGCATTAGCTAAAAATTAGTGGTTTCAATTAGGAATTTACCAATTGATTAGATAAAAAAAATTTAAAATTTTATTTTTTTGCATTTTTTTAACTTTTAAATTAAACACAACGCAGTTTAACGTAATTATTCAAAACATTAAAAAATACCATGACCTCTTATCTCATATGTATGCCCTGAATGAAGCCCTTTAAACCAGCCCAAAACAAGCGACAGTATCATAACCCACAGCAATGCTGTGGATTGAGGATTACGATATAATCAATGTGCTGTGGGTGTCATGCTGTGCAGAGATCGTGAGTGATGTGTGATACAATACAAATTCTATCTTCTGGGAAGATCTTTATTAATTTTATATTTTTAAATGCACTTTAATTAACTGAATAAATTACTGGTGTCTTTGTAGACTGGTATCCTTTTGCAACAACAAAAAACAGTTCATCATATCATAATTTCAATCATATTGTATCTATTTAATTGATGCCGAAACGTTATTGCATTTTTTGTTCTTATTACAACAGTGCCTATTTTAATGATAAACCAGTAGTGCAGTAACCGTGTATACCTAACAGATTCCGTATAATGCTGCTCAGCATTTCCAATGTGAAAGCGAGCCAGTAAAACGAATAATCTGGCTATCCCGAGACTCGAACAGACGTAATGCGAGTGGCGCGCCGTGTTTCACGTCGCCGTGTTTGTTTTGTACGTCTGCTCGATTGACGCACCTTAATGGTCTGGGATGCGCGAGGCGTGGGGCTCTCTCCTTCTGTGTCACGGTTCTGTGTCGTCACCTGTGTTGAGCGTTGTCAGTGCACAGCTAAGGTAAATTTACATATTGAATTTTGCATGCCAGTAGCATCTTCAAAATCATCCCTTATCCTGCAGTTCACACCAAAAGAACATACACTAAGTACTGGATGTGTATTTTTTTATTTTTATTTTATTTTTTTTTACGTTTATCAGGCATGGCTCACAAACACATTCCTGACAGTTTTTTTTTTCTTTCTTTTTTTATAGTTACAGGTGACTAGCAGCGGCAGTCTCCTCACAGTGTAACTAGCTGTAAGCTATACGCTAAAAATAGCTTTTTAAACTCCAGGCTGCTTTACTGAAGTTACCTGCTTTGAGAATAATTCGAGACCAAGGTCAAACGTCTTTGCCCTCGGACTGGAACCGTACACCAACAATAACCAAGAACCAGAAAAAGAAAGGGACGGAAACAGAGAGTTCTGTACTCCCCCCATGTCGAATGCATTAATCCCCAGTCTCAACTGGAATAAACTATGAAGTTATTATTAGGAATAAACCCTATTCATGCATTCAATATGTTCAGACCCCGACTCTGTGCCGCACGGCCAGGGCCAGGGTACTAAGAGAGCGGTGTTTTATTATTAACATCTCTTATCACCCCTGGCAGAAAAGATTTAGTTTCTTCTGTGTTTTAATCTGCACGTCTGCCCGAACGCTCAGGGCTATTTCATTTGGATTTTAATATGTGAATCTGACATTCCCTTCATTCCCCCCCGCCCCTTTAATTGACATGCTAGGGCTTTATTTTATTTATTAAATTTTTACACAGATTCTTGTTAGCGAAGCTATCCTCCCTCCAATTAACACAATTATTTCCAAGTCGGCTGCAGCAGCTCACTGTGGTCAGGTGTGTGAGGTGCATTCGGCAGAGAGGGAAAACCCGTAAAGTCTATCACATCAAGCGAACGTGTACCGTCTCCTTTATATAGTCAAGAAACTGCTCCCCATCCGCCAGTCAGCTGCCAGTCATAACACATCCACTTGCACAAAAACACACTCGGGAGACATATACAGGCAGCTCGCGCTGGGATGCTCTGCAGGTAGTACTAGTGCAAAATCATTATAGGACATGGACAGTCCTGCATGCGTCGAGAACTGTATGTGTGCAATGTGTGTGTGTGTGTGTATGTGGGTGTATTAATCTGATTCGCAAGGCCTCTGACATTTTCAACATGAGGATTTTTAGTTGTTTGTAAAACAAACACTTATTTAATGAATGAATGAAGATGCAAATCAATAAAATCAAGTTAGGAGAAATATGACTGACTGTGGTGCAGGCAACTTTGAATATTTATTTATTGTTGCTCTCCACAGTCCTTAATCTGAATGTACTGCTTAGTGACGGTAATGTGCATTAATTTGTAAATAGCTTTAGCATAGAGTGCAAAGCTAATGGTGAACTGCTTAAATTAATGGTGACGCACACCTTTCATTATTACTATTAGATTAGGTGGCGCCGATTGATGGATTCACTTGTTGCCAACCTAAAAGCATTTACATCAATTTAGTTTTAGAGCAAATTCGGGTCTTAATGTCATGCACAATGCCTGCTGAGTTGCTCTTTGTCTTTGCCATCCGTTAATTAACAGACAGAATATGTTTCTTCTTTTTTTTTTTTCCTCCTCGAGGCTTTTGTTGGAATTTTCTAGAAATAAAAAAGGCGCGCTCAATGTACAAAGGCAAGTAAATAAAAGGTTAGGTAGGCTTTAGTTGGAAAACCTACAATGGGGAAAGCGGGGTTTCACTTTGCAATCTTATATACCGCGAATAACTGATGACGACCGTGCCGCACCGTTTACAGAAAATAGAAAATGTCACGTTCACAACGTTTTTATTTTTAAAAAGCTCTATGATTATTTATACTAAGACGTAAGAAATTGTTTTCAGATAACGGTTCGTGCGCGTCAACAGTCTAGGAACATTGCCAGCTACTAGCAGTGTAATGTCCCGTAGTTTATTAAAGTATAGTTTATTTATTAAAGACCAGGCTCTGTTACGTACAATAACACAGCGACGGGTATCTGGCGTGTCGTACTGGTCATAGTTTTAATTGTAAACGGTCAGTGTTTAAAATGTTAATTTAGAAGTCGTTATGTTTCTAAATGAATGCGAACTCTCGATAGATTGGTGTCCTCGTTTTCCCCAGTATATAAAAAAAAAACCGTGTATGCAACGCACAGTGTAATTGAACAAGGATTATTAGTAGGCTATAATAAATTAGCTAAAATGGATATTCAAAAGTCAGATTTTGTAATTGGGTTATAATGCATTCATCGGCTTGTATTTACACTTCAGCACATACAGTGCGTGACGTCGAGCGGCCCTTTTCAGCCAAATAAAAAAAATAAGTAAACCACGAAATATACAATAATGTTCAAAGTTCAGATATAAAGCTTGTGTGTAAAAAGTCCTGCACGTCTGAAGGAGCTATTGTTTGATTAAAGATGAAAGTAAATTTGTAACAGAAAAAAGGGCGTTTTGTTTAAAAAAATGCATTGGCCTATTGTTAAATATGCTTGCTTGCACACAACACACTTCAACAACAGCTATTATAGGTAGGTTTTTTTAAATAGATAATTAAACAAGCTAATTTTATGACCCTTTAAATATGTACCTACGTAATACTTACTTTAATAACAGTTAAAAGGTAAAATCAAAAAGCTAGAGTGTCATTGCATTTACGATGTTGACATTTTACAAATCTTTCGTGTTGCAAAAAGTATACTGTCTTATGGTTAATTTGAATTCAGTTTAACCGTCCGTACGTTTCAACATGAAGAAAAAACAATTGGTAATAATGTTATTCTAAAGGTACTGATTTAAACCGAATGAGCCGTCTGGGGGTTTTCTTTTTGGAATCCATTATAGGCATTGCTGGGTCAAACAAAATCCTATAGTCTATACATATTTCGCAGGGTGTTTTACTACAGAGGAATATAACAGATTTCAATTTATTTTTGCTAAACTCAAACTCTTCCTGGAACACATTTCACGTGATGTGACTCGTTTTAGTGGTCTTGGTCCACTGTTTTAACCGCTTCACCTGATCGTGGTGGCAAGGTAAACTTCTTTGTTTCGGCGCAGAGGCACTAGACACTGTCGTCATGAATGTTACGCCTGCCATCTGGAGGAGAAATGCGGTACTGCGATTTTGTTGTCCGGAAGCAACAATAGGAATTTCAAATATAGCTTTTAATAAGAGTGAATGCTCCACTTTTTCGTTCCGTCTTACGCGTGTGATGCGCGTTATAGTTTTTTGCTCTGGTTTTAATATTGGCAATTTGGACCCATGCATGTATAGACACAATTAAAGTGGAGTCATAACTTTGACAGGCTTTTTTCAAGTTCCATGAGACATTTTTGGTTGCAAACGCTACATAATGTTCATATAGGCTACTCATTTTGCAATACAGTGTTTTACTAATACGTATAGGTATGAAAGGTTTTATATTGTTTTTGATAAACGCTTCATCATTGCCAAGTGTTGAAAGGGAGGTAGGGTGCAGTTATTGGCTACCCTTAAACAAGATACCCTTAAGATTATTTTGGTAAAAATAAATAATTGGTAAAACTGGTTTAACTTCAAAACTGTAAGCCACATAATTCACTCCATACAACGGTGCATGGCAAGCAAAGTAATCAACAATGTAATAATTAGGCTAATGGTTATTGCCAGTGACACTGTTCAATTTTATAAACTCGCGGCTGCCAAACTTAGCCAGTCAACAGAAGAAAAAAAACTACGTAGTTGTTGCCTCAACTCCATAAAAACTAAAACACAAGTTTAATCCTTCTGCATGCAGGCATGCAACAGGCTTTTCGCTGGCATAGCGTGTGTCGGAATAAGGCCGTGAAGGTAATGAAGCTCACAGCCCTGGCACCACGTACTGGACAGTACATTTTAGTCTTACAGACAGACAGAAGCCTGTAGAAAGATTACCTCGCCGCTGTTAAGAACATGCCTTCCCCGCACTGGGGTCCTCTAGTGTGCATCTCGACTGTAGCCTTGCAGTGGACACAATAGCACAGTGAAGTTAGGTCCACTGAATATTCGTCTGTTTCAGTACTTAATATTATTACAAAACCAGCCTTTTTTTGATTTGCCGAAACAGTCCGGCTACTTAGCAGGTTAGCGTAACTCCCAAAACCAGAATCCATGGCCTTTTCGTTGTCCCGGGACTGGTTTCGGTTAATGCTGGCAACGTTGTCGAGTGAGCCTGAATGGATGACATCCCTCTCTCCAGACAGGTAGAGACGGGTACCCTGAAGTGTCGTGTCCTTACACGGTACACTGTTACCTCATCTGTACTGGGACCGTTTGCTGCGATTTACCTGATGAGCGTGTCACCCTCAATGTTCTGTACCATTCTCCAGATGGTTATTCTGAAACCAGCTGCAAAGTACTGCAAAAACCTTTTTTTCTTTTTTTTGCACACCAATTGGCAAAGGGAATATATTCCACGACACAATGGAACCAACCAGAGAGAAGGGATGTGATCATTACACATCAGAGTCATGCGGTACTACAGTCTATGGCGTCTATATTTTCTTACATTACATTACATTACATTACATTACACCCCTCTGATTTGGAATCTCCAATTGTACGCGTTTTATTCTTGATTCACCTGCACTGATCCCATGAACCACACGGGGGAGCAAAGAAGCTCGGGAGGCTCCCCCCCGATCGGCCCATCCTCCAGCTCTCATTTTACGTAACACAGGCCGCACAGCCATTACCGGAGGGTCAGCGGCGTCTCGGGGATAAGGATGTCCCTCGCTGACATCACTGCTTGCCTATGGTGAGCGCCTGGGAAGCCAACAGGAATGGTTTTCCGCCGATAGCTGAGCAAACAGCAAACGTCAGCACACCCGCGTCAAAGAGCTGCCATGTTGATCTTTTAGGCATCAGGCTAGTTACCGGAAGGCTGCTGGTTCAAATCCCAGCACTGCTACTGTATAATGAATTCAGTAAGTTCCAGCTGCATATACAACTAAAGTACAGAATCGTAAGTTATACTTAAGTTTTTTTTTTTTATACTTATCGTAAGTTTTTTTTTTTTTTTTGATAAGGGTGTGTGCCAGGCAGTTGAATACCATTATTATTCATCAATGGAGATTTATGATTGGCTGACAGGTGTGCATTAAAATTGTGTTATAACGTGATTATAACGTAGTTCCAGCAAAAATGACCTGCCCTCAGTTCCAAATCAATCAGCACACTTTCAAATCCGCAAATAATTCTATCCAAGGAATATAATGGCAGTCTAGGGGCACTCATCCATACATTACATACATGCATACATACATGCATGCATACATACATACATTATATACATGCATACATGCATGCGAAACAAGCCTAAGAAGTTATTGGGCACCGAAACTTAATTTCAAACAATATTCAGACTGTTGTTAACAGTTGTTAAAAGTTGTTAACGCAAATGTGTTGTCGCAAACCTAAACTGAGCTCACTAATAAGTTTGATTTTAAGGAACTGCATTATTACGAGAACGTTAAGATATCTTCCTAGAAATAAATAAATAAAGAGATAATGTGCGTCTTTCTGTAACATTAGGCAGTTGCGTTAGTGTGATAATCCACAACGAGTATCGCAGCACGAGGAAAACAAACCACTTTCGGAAGGCCACATCACAGCATGGTTTATTTTCCAACAACTGCGCGGCTCATCGTGGATTATTACTTACGTAATTGTCGTTGGGCCGTTAACTTCCTTTGGCAGTTTCTGTCCTTTGATGCTGAGGCTCAGGGATAGACTTGGCTTCTGCCATCTTAACAGGTCGTCTTTATCTCAGATCGCCATGAATGTTGCTGGCAGAAGCGGAAGGCACTTTTGCTGTGGTTCACAGGGGACTGAAGACCTGGAGATGGGGAAAGCCATCGGGTTTGCCAAAATGTAACAATGGTTTGACCTCGAGGAGGAAGGATTAGTTGGCTGTAACAACATGCCTTTGCCATCACGTCGGGACTCTCAGCTCAGACCAACAGAGCATTACATTTGTTTACAGGGTTTTCAGCAGAAACGGCCTCGGGAACTTGCCTTCATAGAATACCACTTAAAAACCGGGACAAAACAGTGGGCCTCAGAAACAGGTTTGCCATAGGGCAGGACTTGCTTAAACCATGCTTCCCTCGGCGCCAGTGGAACCAGGCAACGCCTTTATCGGCAAACACAATTGGACGTGACCGGTGGGAGTGGGAGAAAGGCCACCGGCTAGCCTAGGAACGGGAGCAGAAGGAGAGCGGCTGACCCCTCAAACACAACAGGCAGGGGGTCGGTTATATCCGAGGCGAAGCAGTAGCTCGAGCGTGGATTCGAGTGCGGCAGGACGGTCCCCACCTCCTTGTAGGATGCATTCGTCGAGGGGAAACCACTTCCCCGCGTCAACCTTTCCTCAAGAGGACCTCCTCAAACCCGCGGAGGGAAGCGCAGAGTCACCGACGGCTCAGTGCGTCCACTGACCCTGATGCCAGCAAGTGCTGAGTGGTGGGAAAGACCAGATTAACACCGCTGCTTTTTACAGATGAGGAGGATTCCTACAATACTCAAGTTCTTCATGTCCCAGATAAAGTGTGGCATTCGAAATTTGTCAGCTCTGGATAAGTTTGGCCTCTGTCCCTATTAAAATGCTTACGAGTAGGGAAGGTATTTTTATTTAGCACCATTGGCAGTATCTTGGCCATGTCTTTTTACAGCTGACAATATATTTATAGGCCTGGCCCATCAGTCTATTTCAAAGCCTAGCTACAAAATTCCCCTCGATGTCTACTATATATCTCCACAGTGTTGGCAAGCATGGGGTAACAAACAGGTTTTCTCCTGGTAAATTGCCAGGTGTGCGAGGATGGACCGGGCAAAACGCTGAAAGAGACTTAGCAGCTGACAGGGTGCCATCCTACCAGGAACTGGCCTCGTTCCGGGACCCATCCGAATTAGCATTAGCTACTGAAGAGCAGTGTTAGTTTGATCGCGTGCATTAGCTGCTGAAGAGCAGTGCTAGTTTGATCACGTGCATTAGCTACTGAAGAGCAATGCTAGTTTGATCACGTGCATTAGCTGCTGAAGAGCAGTGTTAGTTTGATCGCGTGCATTAGCTACTGAAGAGCAATGCTAGTTTGATCGCGTGCATTAGCTACTGAAGAGCAGTGCTAGTTTGATCACGTGCATTAGCTGCTGAAGAGCAGTGCTGGTTTGATCGCGTGCATTAGCTACTGAAGAGCAGTGCTAGTTTGATCGCGTGCATTAGCTACTGAAGAGCAGTGCTAGTTTGATCGCGTGCATTAGCTGCTGAAGAGCAGTGCTAGTTTGATCGTGTGCATTAGCTACTGAAGAGCAGTGCTGGTTTGATCGCGTGCATTAGCTACTGAAGAGCAGTGCTGGTTTGATCACGTGCATTAGCTGCTGAAGAGCAGTGTTAGTTTGATCACGTGCATTAGCTACTGAAGAGCAGTGCTAGTTTGATCACGTGCATTAGCTACTGAAGAGCAGTGTTAGTTTGATTGCCTGCATTAGGTACGGAAATGCAGTGGGCTCTTGCTTTGTTCGTGTGTAGCTAAGCCATTGACTGCTGCGACAACCTCAGCCATGATCGGAAGGGGCGCGTTGCTTACCTTGGGGTCAGAGTGGGGGCCTGCGCTCAGTTCTTGGGAGGTACTCATTACGATGCAGCAGAACAACATTCTGGATCTATTTCGAGTTTGTTAACCACTCTTTAAAACTTTGAATGATCGACTCATCCCTGTCCAGCACGGGTTGGGACGGGTGGATTACTGACGGTGTGCAGGGGTGGTTATGGGGCGGCCCACGGCTCCTGACAACGTGCTACAGACTCCAGAGCAGGTCCGTCCCTTCCTGGTGCCAGCAGAAGACAGGCCTCACCAAACATTTAATTACTACTGACAGCATCTGTACACGACGGATGTGTAATTAGAGATTTTCCCCGTCTAATAACTCCCCTCTCTTGTGTCCCCCTCCTCGGATCCTCTAATTGTAATCCCTGTTTCAAAGAACTGCTCTGTGGGGGTACCTGCTTCTCTCTATCTCGGCAATTGATTTCTTAAATTGCATTTTTTTTTTTAAACATGTTCACAGCATGTTTATACAGATCTATTTTTGGTGAATTGTTCATGTTAAATTGTTCAAATTCAAATTGTAAAAAATTGTTAAGTGTCCTTTATTCGCTTCCTGTTAGTCTCAGAGATCATTTTTTTTAGCTATCATCTGTAGTCGTTCAACGCATTCGCGGTTCAACACCAGCGCAGCCACCAGATGGGACAATTTAAGAGGGGTCGAGGGCGGGAATGGCAAACGAGGGGTAAGGATCCAAACAATTCCTCTGCCGCGTGTGTTGACGGGTGAGAATAGGAAAACGGCAACCGGGAGGAAGAAGTTTTATTAGTTCATTTGGAGGGGAGCTGTTTGCAGAGCTGCCACTCCATACCCTCCCCGGAGACACAGGGGGCTCGGCCCAGAGCCCCGCGGGAAGCCACGGTACCGGCGAGCTGGACTGATTATTTCTGCTTCCAGCGCCATCTGGGCCAAGACCCCTCGGGCTGTTTGTATCTGCATTCGATGAGCCGCCAACATCAGCGTGCAGCCGGCGCTCTTCAATCACCGGGCCTTTCGTCCGTGCATGTGGGAGAGTTCACTGTTCACACCTTTCACAGATTTAACCCAACTGCTTTCAGATCCTCTTCCAGGCAAATTAGTTCAGACACCGTGAGCCGTTATCAGAAGGTAACGTTTCTGACGCCACAGTTTGAAGGTCAGGTCATCTTGTTTAACATTGTATAATGATCCCGTGTAAAACACAACAGCGTCTAAAAACTTGTTTATGCAAAGCCTAATTACTTACCATTTACAAAAAAGAGGTTTTATTTTTGGGGAATAATAGACAAGGACCTACCTCGATGTCGCTTGGATCAACCCAGAAGCCACAAGGACAAACAATCCTCGTCTCTAGATGCCGGAATTCACAGCCAACAGTATATTAATACATATAATTAAGTTTCCAGGACAAATTTGAATCTAAATGAAGCAATCAGAGACATCACTGAGAGAAGCAGGTACCCCCCACTGAGCAGTTCTTTGAAACAGGGATTACAATTAGAGGATCCGAGGAGGGGGACACGAGAGAGGGGAGATCTTATACAGGGAAAATCTCTAATTACACATCCGTCGTGTACAGATGCTGTCAGTAGTAATTAAATGTTTGCCGAGTGCCGTCTTTTCGAGGGGCCAAGACCGGATGACCGGACTCCGCAGCCCCGGACATGAATTTAATAAATGAATACGACCGATGTTTCATTGTTCGGCGCGTTCTCTCAGAACCACCACAGAGGGGATCGTAGCGGAACCCCCAGCAACGCTCGGGAAACCCGGCGAGGCGTAAGCCAGGCGTCTTGGACGCCAGAGTGTCTGATATCGATCGAAAATTTAAAACGCTGGTTAAATATAAAGGCATATTCTCTGACGCTGTTACACGCACCGGCGTTTATGACAACCGATTGAGACAAGAAGTTTTTTAAAGTGATAATACTGTAATACTATAGTGAATGGTCCGATTGGTCCCAGTTCATAACCCGGAGCTTCAGTCCGACACCGATGATCATATCACATTATTGCTTTTGTATGTTGGCATAGCTCATTATTGCTGAGGCTACATAATGTCACACAACGCTGAAACAAATTACTCTCCCACCCCTTGATTGTCAGCTGCTAACCACATTTAGTTTGTTTCCACCCCCCCCCCCCCCGTGCTGACATGGGAGACGTGAGCTGTGACCAATCCGAAGAGTGCTACCGTCTCCAGTGCCGTCCCGGCAGCACGGACCAAGAACAAGTCACCTGTGGTGCACGGCCGGCCACCCCTGCAACATTCCACACGGTGCTGAAGATAATCCTCACTAATTACTCCATCATTCAGACTTATTCCATAAGTGTCTGCTAATATGCCATTTTCCAGGAGTTCTCTTGATTGCCTCAGGGGTCAGGGAGATATTTCTCAGTTTTTACCGAGTTTTTTTGATTCCCTGCGGAAAATGCAATCTGTTCAGCGCTTTGCGACAAATTCCGTTTGGAAAAAACAAAGAAAGCGTGATTGATTGACTGACTGGCAGAACCCCGGCCGTATCCTCGTAGTTCCGTAGCACACGGAACTGCGTGAAAGCCAGCTGCAGCGCGCTCCTTTGTTTACCTCCCCATTCACAGAAACTGGACTGGGTTCTGAGGTGTATTACGGCCATCGATCGCCAGACGGATCTGCACGCGGTGAGGTATCACATTTATGGAGTTAAGCACCCAAGATGTCATACATTCTGAGCATCGACCGTGAGATGAGTCTTTGTCCAGCTTTTTGTCTTCATTACACCGGGTTTCTGTTTCAGGAGCAAAACGTGCTATTGTAGGGTTTAAATCCCGTCTTCTCCTGCCCACAAGTAGCGCACTTTTTACACCGGGGTTCTGTTTCAGGAGCAAAACGAGCTATTGTAGGGTCTAAATCCCGTCTTCTCCTGCCCACAAGCAGCGCATTTTTTACACCGGGTTTCTGTTTCAGGAGCAAAACGAGCCATTGTAGGGTTTAAATCCCGTCTTCTCCTGCCCACAAGCAGCGCACTTTTTACACCGGGGTTCTGTTTCAGGAGCAAAACGAGCTATTGTAGGGTCTAAATCCCGTCTTCTCCTGCCCACAAGCAGCGCACTTTATGTGTTACAGTCATGTCAATGCTTTGAAAATACAATTTCACCTTCTTCCAGAGTTACTGAATTTCCACATTTTGTTCAAATAACACATAAAAAAAAAATAACATTTTGCCCAATTTCTACATGGCAACGGTAGTAAAAACCAAAAACCAAGATGACTGCTGGTAGGGTAAATCTCCAGGTGGCTTGGTGCCTTCCTTCTGGAATTCCTGCCTATAACAGCTCCGCCCCACTGGAGGAGATCTGAGCCATCTGGACAGGTGCTGTGTCAGTTTGTTTTTAAGCCCCGCCCCAAACACCAACGGCTCGAGCCAACAAATTAGCTGAACAACCGCACCTGATGCCCCACACGCGCACACACACTTGAAGGAAGCCTACTTTTCAGCACTTTCATTGGTCGCTTGCAGTTACCAGGGGTGGGTTAATAAGTTCAATAATCAGTCACGTGACAAAATTGACAAAACATTCAAAGTCAGACAAATTTCAGTTTTTAATTACTTTTATAGAATGATATAATACATTAATCACATTAAAGACAGAATATATTCCCCCCGCCCACGTCTGCCAAATTAATCTCAATTTGTTAACATTTTGTCCACGTGTTTTGTCTGTTTTTTTTCCCATAGAGCAGGGGACAGAAGAAACCGAAACCAGATTTTAATAGTCGGTGTCACTGAAGCGCATATTCACACTGTCGCACACATAAACATAATCAGACCGGTCCTTAAACAAGCAGGATTGTGTTCGCCATTTCATAGCATAAAAATCTCTTCCACTGCATGCATTCAAAGTAACCCAAATCATTAGTGCAGACCTCAGATATGTGAATATCAGTTTCAGTTTGAAACACTCATTTTCAAGTGTCACACAGTCGCCGGTTTAGGATAAGATGTGACGGAAGAACCGCCACAGAGCCAAGCGCGAATACGGACCGCCTCCCAAAAATCAACTACACTGGCTCATGCTTGCCTCGTGACCGCCCAGAGGACTAGGTCTGGCGTTAACGTCACTTGGGCATTCTCCAAGGATCAAGTGTGTTCTCATGACGTTTTAAAATGCCCAAGCACAGCTGTTTAAACACAGAGTTTATCGCTTTTCCACATTCAGGAACACATTCAGTTTTCTTTTCTGTACAGTGACATATCTTTGAGGTTTTGTTCAAAACTCTATACACAGAAATCACCTGCTTCCCAAACACCCAGTGTAATTTACATTTCATGGGGGAAAAATAAACATGAATGCCTCACATTTACGAGAAAAAAAAAAAAAAAAAAGTTTTCTAATGCGGGTGTAATATATATTCTCGTTGTGCCAGCGTAAGTCGCGCTTCAATGAAAAGAAAACTAAAAAGCAACAAACCAGCCTGGTAAGTACACTACCCCCAATTCAAGCGATCTAAAACTACAATTGTATTTATGTCTCTGGAGCTATATTTAAAATAAGTAAGCGTACAATAACTAAGCACCCATTAGTAGGAAAACCAGTGCTGCGGAACTTATCTACAAGCCTCCAAGCTCAGAACTAACGGTTAATATTAGGACCAGCCGGAAGGTAAGCATGGTCACCAGACATCAGCGGCCATTGTTTTGTTTTTTTTACATTAAACAGTCATACCTCCACATCACGGCCCTGTTTCCCAGTGCCCCGGAAGAACAGGGGAAACGTTTTAAAGGTGACCTCAGCAGAGAAAATGCCAGAAACCCAGGGCAGCTCATCTCTCATATTGAACGGCGTTTAGTTCAATCCGAGTCAAAGTAAACCACGGTAAAGACTCGGCCACTCGGAACATTCTGGAAGCCAAAAGGGCCGATTTAAATCAGAGGCACCTCCGTTTCTTGTCCTTTGACACACCTGCTCACAATCAGAGAGACTTGAACTGAAATGACTGCTTCAGGACACGGTACGAAAAGAAAAAGTGTATTCCACACTTCTCTGCTGTGGATGAAATCCTTTCCATATATACACACACACAGAAAAAAAACTGAAAACAGCAGCAAAAGATAGCAGGTCATGACCCACCTTTTGACAGTTGGGGAAAAAAATCATTAAAAAGCCAGGAGGAACACAGTTCCCTGTGGACTATGTTTAACGGTACTAACAGAAACCGCGATTGACTTTACAGATATGATAACCTCACCAGGTGGGTCCGGGTTTTGACCCAGTCCGGCATTTAGCGTGGTCCATCTAATTAGTCTGCGGAGCAAACGAGAACCGGTCCGCACTTTTCCTCTCCCGACAAGGCATTGCACGCGATTGTTCCAGGGCCTCAGAATCATGGCAGTTATTCAACAAATCCAAAACTTGTAATAAAAAAAAAAAAAAAAACAATTAAAACTCTCAAAAATACCCACACAACTGAAGCAAGTGTCAGTAGCATGTCATCCAGTGTGGGTGGACGATTATATACTGTTATACAGTGGGGGGGAAAAGCACAGAGGACAAACGCACATTATATAATATATGTTTAGCAAAGCACTCCCGCTAGTCTTTAACCTCCTAGCTGCGGCTAAAAGCGCCAGGACTTGAGATGACGGAATTCAGGCGGCGTCGGTACATGGACGCTCGTTAACCGAGGGGCTTTACCCTCCCGTTTAAAAAATAAAAAAGGACGGGGGACAAAGGGAACCAGGACACGCAACACTGTACATCAACTCTTAACAGTCCCTTACTTAAACTGGCAAAGAGGTAGAGGGTTATTCGAACGCCGTGTTTAAATCCCGTTCTAGCAAAATGCTGCCAAACTGCTCGCGATTCATTCCCAGGCGCTTCGAACGCCACCGCTGAGATCCGTCCACTGCCTCCCCCCCCCTTCAGGTTATTAGCGAGAACGAGGAACGTTTGTCTGGGCAGAGCGAAGGGGGAAAGGATTTCATCAAAGCTAAAACACTATTAGATTGATACTATTAATCAGCCTCAATGAGAACTGCTCGAGTGTCACTGGTCACTCTGATGCCCAAAAAGATTTCCGCTCTCTTTTACTCCTTAAAAACTGTGTGCTGCATTCCTGCGTGGGCTTCAAGCTTATTTCATTTTAAGTGTCTCTCAATATTCCAACAGTAAAAAAAATAAATAAATAAACGCATATCAGATTTTCATAAACTAGGCCAAGAAGTGAGATTTGCACAGGTAAACACGGTGGGAGTTTGCCGAGGTAGCCTCAGTAGAAAATTTTAAAAGGGATTGAGGACCAACGGGATTGAGACCCTTTCCTCCATCAAATAAACATTTGACAAATCGAATCATTGTAGCATTGACAGCCTGTGCACTTTGAAAACTGAACACAAAAAGGGGGGGGGGGGCGGTGGCGGTGTTGGGTAATGGCGAGGAGTGGCGAGCTGAAGGGTACCGCCCTCAGACCATCGATCAGCGCTCAGGCCTAGCGCCTTCAGCCTGACAAATCGCAGAGGGCCATAAGGCTAGGCTTTGTGAAGGAGTCAGACCGGCGCGGATATTTAGGGACGGGCCCCAGAACCGAGCTGGGTCTGCTAATTTCCTCTAGACCCTGCCTGGCACGGACAGGCGATGGTTCTGGAGCCCCGACAGAGGTTTCAGCGGGACGACGGGCGGTTAGCCACAACACCCAACGCACGTGGTCACCCTTCCCATCCACAGGTACGAGCGGGGCGCAAGTGGCCCCCGGGGAACACTCTTTTTCTTTGTCTTTAACGCAAAGCTCGGGCACAATGTTTACACACGGAAAAGCATCTCGCTAAGCATTAAACAGAGACAATAAATACATTGATTGTTGCCAAATAAAGACGAGGGGCATAGCATCCAACCTGCCAGTGACGACGTTTTGGGGAAGATTAAGCAAATCACGTCCACCCCAGCACAAGAAAGCTGGGGAGAGAGAAGAAAGTCGGCCCAAAAATCCGCCGACGGGTATATTCACACAAGGTTCTGCAGAACCTCCGGTTCTGGTCTGGTTCTAAGGTGCTGGTCTGTAACATGCTCAAATATCAGTGCACAGGAGTTTAATCAAGACCCTCCTTAGGACTCTCTGAATTACCCTCCCACCCTCCCCGCGCACGCACACGCGCACGCGCACACACACACACACACACACACACACACACACACACACACACAAACACACAAACACACAAACACACAACCCTGACAAGCACTGGTCCCTTTTAATCTAATTTCTGGTTAAATGTAGGATGATCATTTTCGGATATAAAATTTCCATAGGCAATTCCAGCCCCTCAATACGACCAGAGAGAGAAAAAATAGGGGAGAATGTGTTCCGCTTAAGGTTAATATCCACTTTTTTTTTTTCCCTTTAAATTTTTTTTTGTTTTTTTTTGGTTTTTTTAAGTAAAAGCTAGGCTACTTAAGATTTCTTTCTCTAATAATTACAGTTTTATCCTTAAACGTCTCTTGCCAAATGTACAGCCAACCAATGGGAGACAGCGGGACTGCCGTGGTCTCAGAAGGGGTGGGTCTCTGCGCCTCACTTGCGGTCGTCGATAGTCTTGATGAACTCCACGGCGGCCGTGAACTGCATCCACCAGTAGCACTCTTCGCCCGTCAGGCGGCTGGCGTAGAAGTTGTTGATGTACTGGATGGTGGACAGCAGACAGGGCGGGTTGGCCTGGGGAGGGGTGCGGGGGAGAGATGATTACAGAGAGACAGAGGACACGCGTACCTGGACACATCATCCTCACTTCTCTGCCTGTTAAGGAGAGACCCTCCGTTGACATAACAGCTACTGTCAACAGGGTCAGTTGCAGAGCCAGTTCTGCCACTGTGTAGGGAGGCTCGGAACCCCAGCCAAAGAAAACATCATTCAGTCTAAATCAACAAATAGGAGAATTTTATGCATCTGCTTAACAAAGAAAAAATGACCGTCCAAAAGGAGCCAAGTTTTTCCACAGTGCTTCGGACAGAGTGCAACAGTTACGAAGAGATACGCTCACAGTGCACGTCTCTGTGACTGCGCTCGTGTGTACTCTGTGCACGCCTCTGTGCCTGCGCTCGTGTGTACTCTGTGCACGCCTCTGTGACTGCGCTCGTGTGTACTCTGTGCACGCCTCTGTGACTGCGCTCGTGTGCACTCTGTGCACGCCTCTGTGCCTGCGCTCGTGTGCACTCTGTGCACGCCTCTGTGCCTGCGCTCGTGTGTACTCTGTGCACGCCTCTGTGACTGCGCTCGTGTGCACTCTGTGCACGCCTCTGTGACTGCGCTCGTGTGCACTCTGTGCACGCCTCTGTGACTGCGCTCCTGTGTACTCTGTGCACGCTCACCTTTATCAGGACAAACACCAGAACGGGGACGAAGTCGTCGGCGCCGGGGACCGAGTCCTCGTTGGCCAGGCTCAGCAGGTTCATGATGGTGGAACACATACGCAGGACGCACTGGACCTTGTCCCGCGGAGTCTTGTAGGCGCTGATGGTCCGGATCTCAGACTGCGCTGACGGCCAGGGAGCCTCCCTCAGGTACACCTGCAGGGCGAGACCAAAGGAAGGTAACCCGGGACACGGCCCTTTTCATCAGGAAGGAAACCCGCGAACCTGGCCCTTTCATCAGGAAGGTAACCCGGGACACGGCCCTTTTCATCAGGAAGGAAACCCGCAAACCTGGCCCTTTCATCAGGAAGGTAACCCGGGACGCGGCCCTTTTCATCAGGAAGGTAACCCGGGACACGGCCCTTTTCATCAGGAAGGAAACCCGTGAACCTGGCCCTTTCATCAGGAAGGTAACCCGGGACGCGGCCCTTTTCATCAGGAAGGTAACCCGGGACATGGCCCTTTTCATCAGGAAGGAAACCCGCGAACCTGGCCCTTTCATCAGGAAGGTAATCCGGGACACGGCCCTTTCATCAGGAAGTTAAACCCGCAAAGCTTGCCCTTTCATCAGGAAGTTAAACCCGCGAACCTGGCCCTTATATCAGGAAGTTAAACCGTGACACTTGCCCTTTCATCAGGAAGTTAAACCCGCGAACCTGGCCGTTTCATCAGGAAGTTGACCCGTGACACTTGCCCTTTCATCAGGAAGTTGACCCGTGACACTTGCCCTTTCATCAGGAAGTTAAACCGTGACACTTGCCCTTTCATCAGGAAGTTAAACCACGGTGCTGTCCTTTCATCAGGAAGTTAAACCGTGACACGCCCATTTTCATCAGGAAGATAGCGCAGGTTAACACAACTGCTACCATTCTAAGGCGGTAAGATTTCCCAACAAAGATGGCATTTCTTCTTTTCAGAGACTGACTGAAAGATGCATGTTGGGCTTCTTGGCAGGACAGCACAGCCCAGTAAACGGTTCTACTGAAACAGCGGCACCGGAATGACACCCAGACTACAAGCTTGTTTATTAATTACCTGTGATATGTCCCACCATAAATCAGACTCAAATTTAATGAACTTGTGCATACAAGTGGGGAAAAGCTCTTCTCTTCCCAAGATAAATCGGCCACATCTACAGTGCGTAAAAACAGGATCTTTTAGAAAAAATATTTCTGCTGTGGTCTTTCCTCCCCCCCCCACCCTCAAGTCACAAAGCGACTGTCAAACTAAAGTCATTCCAGCAGCAAACCCAGGCATTCTTTTCTGCAAACATTAAAGGAGAAAAGCAGGATGTACATTTACATTTCCTTTCCTTCAATAACGAATGAACGAACAAACAAATATTAACACTGAGAGGATGTATGAGCATTACTTAGCTAGCGGCTAACTGCTGGGGGGCAGCGTGCGCGTTGATGGGACGGGCATCAAATCGTTTCCACTGCCTCGTTTTTCATTTGGTATGGTCTCGCCCCTAATAAACAGGCAACACTTGTGGGTTTATGGTATGTTTTCCGAACCTAAGCCGTGTTTACACTTCAAACAAAGAGGACAGGCGCCGCAAGGCGGGCAGAACCCAGCGCTAATGCTATCGCTAGCGTTTTCAAACCGCGCTGAGGCCGTCGTGGGGAACGCACGCACGACAACTTTAACACAGCTGGATAATTAACCCTGACGCAGAGCTACTCAGGCAACTCTCAACCCAAAACAAGGTATGCGATGATATTCAATCTCAGGGGGGCGGGGGCTTCTAAATGCAATGCATTTATTTCAAACTTCCCTGCCATCGATAACAGAAGCTCTATTACTGGTGATACTGGTTATAATGGCCTGTGATTTGTAAGAGCCATTAAGAGCAGACTGCCCAGGGAAATAGAAAAAGAATGATCCTGTCAGACCAGTCTTCCTGTTGATAAAAAAACAAATTTGCACAATTACTGCCTCCGAGCTTAAACAAACCGCTTTCTGGGCGCTGAGAGGAACGGCACCAGGTTTCCTTTGTAAGATCCACAGAAGCCATCGGAAGGAGAGTCGGGGGAATGGCATTATATTTAAAAACCGAGACAATCGGAAGATGGGGTGGGAGAAGACACGGGAGGACGGTAATGTTACCTCGGGAATCTGAAGAGCCCTGTGATTGGCTGTCACCACCTTGGAGAGCCGCTGAATGTGATCCTGCAGAAGCCTGGGAAAGGAGAGTAAGCGGAAGCTGATTGGCCCGCCCTTGAAATGCCAGCGATTTGGCATTAAAAAAGGATCAATACATTGGGATGTTAGAGAACAGGATTAAAAGAAAAGACTGAAGTCGATTGGCCAATGTGCTCAGCGATCATTAGACACCATACACAACAGCCACAGACGAGTCCTCTCGACAGCAGAGGCACTGATAATAACCTTCCTTCCCCAGCATGGGTTTAACAGGTGGGCTGACTCACTGGTCTCTCAGAATGTCCCCGTCCTGGTTGGGGTAGAAGGCCAGCTTGAAGATGCGGTTCATGACGCTGCGTTCGATGGCGGTCTGGGCGTCCTGCAGCTGCTCTTCGCTGGCGAACTGCCAGATAGCGTCGTGGGCCATGGCCCCGTACAGGTAACGCAGGAAGTCCTCCACCGCCGCAGTCTTGTCATCAGCCGCCGTGCACCCCTGGAACGCTGGGGACCGGGCCAAGGCACAGACAGGTTCAGCACAGACACGTGGAACGGCACTCTTAAATCTGTTCGCCCATCGGTGTTTTTAATGAGCTAAAACAACGGTGATAGTCGGAAATCACATTCATTTCAAACTTGCCAGTTTTCCTATGTCCTACCTAATCCTGCTATGGTATTGCCGGAGTACTTAACCTGAATTTTCTTCAGTAAATATATGCTTTTATAATGCAGGAATGCACTTTAAAAAAGTATATAAGGGTCTTCTAAGCAACTAGTAATGTTACGATACATGATCATTACTTAAACTCTCACAATCCGCTCCAACGTTTAAAACCCAAATAAAAGTTTGATACCCACTGTGTGGGAAGGAACGACTTCGGAACAGCGACGGGTTGGACATCGCGGAGCCGCCAACTACAGTGCGACCCAAAAAAACGGAAACAAACTGCCACAGCTACAGAGCCAGCAGTTCCCCATCTATCACAAAATGACCCATTTTCTATTTAAACATAATGCATTCCCAGGGTGAAACAGTCCCTTTGTCACATGAAGCTGCAATAACAACTGGAAAGAACCAGTGGCCCATGCCTTGTGAACCTGTATTATTGGATGGGGATGGGGGCAGAAATAACTTGATCTTCTTCCAGGGAAATTATGTCAACTACCTGCTTGAGGTTAGGTCTAGGGAGACTCCCCATCATGAAGGGCACAATCGCTAACGCTGCTCAAATGGCAAAAGTTGTGAGAAGGCCCCAGCAGAGCGTGACGGGCGAGCGCTAGCGGCGATAGGAGAGGGTGATGGGCGAGAGGAGAGGGTGACGGGCGAGCGCTAGCGGCGAGAGGTGAGGGTGACGGGTGAGCGGTAGCGGCGATAGGAGAGGGTGACGGGCAAGCGCTAGCGGCGAGAGGAGAGGGTGACGGGCGAGCGCTAGCGGCGAGAGGAGAGGGTGACGGGCGAGCGCTAGCGGCGAGAGGAGAGGGTGACGGGCGAGAGGAGAGGGTAACGGGCGAGTGCTAGCGGCGAGAGGGGCAGAACCTTTGATGAAGTCCAACATCCGGGCCTCCATGTGCTCCAGCAGGAGGCGCACGCAGACGGTGGTGAAGTAGCGGTTGGCCACCTCCTTGTCCCGCAGCACGCGCTGCAGCTGACGCTCCAGGTGGGCCTGCGAGGTCTGCAGGCCCTGTCGACACCTGGTCAGGTAGGCGATGTAGGGCGCCCGCTTCCTGCAAGGGAGGCACATCGTAAACCCAGAGCCGCGTGCAGAATTTCAACTCCCAGAACGGCCCCTGCTGTTGTACCCTGGAGGGCAAGAGCACGAGCTGAATTGTCTTTGTAAACTACCAACTGTGCAAACGGGCAACTTGGGGTTAACTGCCTAAGTTGCTCTGCATAAGTGCAATGTACTGAGCAAATAAAGACAAAGTAAATAATGGGCTCTGCTGGAGGACAGGATTGATCGCTCTGCTGAAGAATCAGGACGTCCATCTTCACTCCAGGTTGTCACAAATGTTCACACAAATCATCCCGGATACCGGCGGTAAGCGACCCGAAAGCTCTCTGCGGTTCCAAACTGGGGCCAGCAGGAAAGGTCTTGGTCTTGGTGTGAGATCTGTGGAGCTGACTGGGGCCCCGAGCCCCGCCCCGAGCCCCGCCCGGGCCCCCCCGGCCGGCGTACCTGTAGTCCTCGGCGATGGCGACCAGGAGCTTCCTACAGGTGCGGGCGTCGAAGCGGCTGACGCAACGCGTGGTCTCCTGGATCTGGGCCATCTGGTTCTTATCCTGCAGGTTAATGGCCTCAGCCAGCTGGACCTTCAGGAAGCAGACAATCTCGTTGTCTAGGAGGGAGACAGGAAGCGGGAGTCAGGAAGCGGGAGTCAGCCACACCAAGGTGCACTCTTCCCGAGGGGGGGTGGTTGGATGCCGCCATAATTACATCAGCTTGTGATTGGTGAACACGCACATTTATGTGACAGGTAGCATAACCTCCTCTGAGCGTTACCAGAGAACACTAGTCAAAATCGATTGTTTCAAAGGCTGTATCAAACTTCATGAACCCCGTCTGGTTCTGAAGCGACACCCTAGTATCAAATCACGCTTCCCATGTTGTGGTACATTGACGAATGAGACAAATCCAGGAGGCTAAACATTTCATTTTCCTTCTCTCCGAATGTCCAGAAGCGTGTTTCAGCACTTTTCAGCGGAGAAGCGCGTTTCAGTACGTTTCAGCGCGTTTCAGCGTGTTTCAGCACGTTTCAGCGGAGAAGCGCGTTTCAACACGTTTCAGCGGAGCAGCAGGTTTCAGCGCGTTTCAGCACGTTTCAGCACGTTTCAGCGGACAAGAGCGTTTCAGCACGTTTCAGCGGAGCAGCGCGTTTCAGCACGTTTCAGCGGATAAGCGCGTTTCAGCACGTTTCAGCGGAGCAGCGCGTTTCAGCGGAGCAGCGCGTTTCAGCACGTTTCAGCGGAGCAGCGCGTTTCAGCACGTTTCAGCGGAGCAGCGCGTTTCAGCACGTTTCAGCGGACAAGAGCGTTTCAGCACATTTCAGCGGAGAAGCGCGTTTCAGCACGTTTCAGCGGAGCAGCGCGTTTCAGCGGAGCAGCGCGTTTCAGCGGAGCAGCGCGTTTCAGCACGTTTCAGCGGAGCAGCGCGTTTCAGCACGTTTCAGCGCGTTTCAGCGGAGCAGCGCGTTTCAGCGCGTTTCAACGGATAAGCGCGTTTCAGCACGTTTCAGCACGTTTCAGCGGAGAAGCGCGTTTCAGCATGTTTCAGCACGTTTCAGCACGTTTCAGCACGTTTCAGCACGTTTCAGCACGTTTCAGCAGGTTTCAGCAGGTTTCAGCAGGTTTCAGCGGAGAAGCGCGTTTCAGCACGATAGGGAGCTGTCTACCTTCAGGGTCGGCGTGGTCGGGCAGGCCGTTGCGCGTGCTGGCTGGGATCAGGATGGGAAAGACCACAGAGTCGGCAGAGCACAAGGCCAGCCTCAGCTTCTTCTTAGCGTCGCTGCCGAATGAGAGAGGGTAACCAAATGAGATCCACTGTACCAGAGAATATCCATCTCTTTCACCTGCACGCTCACGCTACATGCACAGACACACAAACAGACACAGGCACGCTCACGTACACAGACACGGGCACTCGCACGGGCACTCGCACGGGCACTCGGCAAGATGCGGGCACAGACAGACACGCGCACAGACATGGGCACAGACACAGATACAGACACACTCACGCGCACAGACACGGGCACGCTCACACTCACAGACATGGGCACAGAGACGGGCACAGACATGGGCACAGACACAGACACAAACACACTCACGCTCACAGACACGGGCACGCTCACGCTCACAGACACGGGCACAGACACGGGCACAGACACAAACACACTCACGCTCACAGACACGGGCACAGACACGGGCACAGACACGGGCACGCACCTGAATGAGAACTTGGAACCCTGAGGCTGGGCCGTCTGGCTGGCGGAGTCTGGCAGGTCATCCGTGGAGATGTTCTGCAGGGTCTCTTCTCTGGGTGAGTCATGCACACTCTCTCCTTCCCCGCAGGGTTCTGAGAAAACAGACAAACACATGCATACACAGCCCAGACCGGCGGGGCGGGGCGGGGCGGGGCGGGGCCCACCGGACTCACCATGCCCGTCGCTGGGGCTGGTCCTCTTGATGTTCCGGTACTTGTCCAGGATGTCCTCCGCTTCCTGGGCCTGCCTGCTGTGCCGGGGCTGGGGGTCGTCTAGCAGACCAATCAACACGCAGGATTAATTGCACGTGGACCAAGGCCTCGGCGACACGCCGGAAACACCCCCCACCTCGGCCCTCCCCGTTCTGGGGAGGAGAACCGGGACGACAGAAATCCCAACAGACCTTGCGGGAGGCGCTCGGGTCCAGCGTCCTCCTTCTCCTGCTTATCCTTTTTGCGGAAGGCTATGGGAGCTGTATGGGGGGGGGAGGAAGAGGGATGAAAAACATGCCCCCTGCAGACAGCCCAGCGTCGGTGCAGGGGGGGCGCGGTCATGAGCCACGCCTGCGTTCGCTCATCACCCGCTCCGCGAATCAAAAGCCAAGATGGGTTTCACTTCATCTTCCCGGCAGGCTTTGGTTCTAGAAGCTCTGCTGCTTGGCAACGTGAAGCACAGCGATGAACTACAGACGGGCAACATCTACAAAACTAATTAAAAAAAAAACTGTGGTCTACCTTAACGGAAAATGACAGGCCTATACGCACACAGCAAATAAAAACAGCAGTTGCACAAACATAAGAGCGGGATTAAACTGTGCATGCGTGTGCACCAGCTTGTATGGCCATATAACCTAATACAGATAGACCTGATGCTGAGTATTTTAAAAACGCAACAAAACTGCTGGTTGGGATGGGGGCGGATGTATCTGGTCCGTCTGGGACAAGTTTTACCCGCCGAGAGGGGGGTTTGCTCATGCCCATGTTTAATACGAGAGAGGAGCACAGACTACAGAGGGCGGGCCGTTTTGGCCCGAGTGCGTCCCAATAAAGCCCTGGTCTTATTCGTTTGGCGGCTGGTAGACTGCGCACCCTTCCAGCTGGGAATCTGCGCATTTTCGTTAGTCAATAGGAGGGACTGAAAGCCGTGCCATGGGTCCCGCATCAGGAGTCCCGCATCAGTGCCGGGACAGGTACAAAGCCATGGATGAAACGTGCGTAAAAACCCGAAAATCTGATTAGCGCCCCTCCAGACTGCCATCATCAAAGCACAGATAAATAGCTGAATGAGACTGTTTCACGTGGCCGCATTGTAAGAAAGGTTGTTTTTTTTTTTTAAAGTATATTTATCATGGCTTTACTGTTAAGTTTACTAAATAAGAAACTAAAAAAGCAAGTGCTGTTTTTTCTCTCTGTTACCGACCAGCTAGAATTAACCCGTGAGCGAAGCAAATTAAAACGATGAGCCAATACAGGAAGGATGATGTGGTGAAAATAAAAGCACGTCACGGGGGGGGGGGGGTGGGGGGCACATCTAACAGACTCCCGGGGGCGCCTGCTTGGGTCAGCGGGAGGCAGCCGGGGAAACGTTACCTGCTGTTTCACTCTCAGCAGTCCAATACAGCACTGCGTGGAGAACACAACAGACAAGGTTGGCTTTCCGCAATCCGTCGGCCACGCGGCAGGGTGGAGATCATGGCCATTTAAAGGGGCCCGAAGGCAGGCCCCATTCCACCCGTACGCAAAACATTTGTGACGGCGACGGCCTCCATGTCCTTACCTTTGGGAATAGCGGAGACAAAGCGCTTTTTCCACCAGGGTCTGTTGCGATCTGATTTTTCATCATCGCTGTCCTTCCTCTCCTCTACCTGCGTGCGGGGCGCAAGGTGTACGATACAGACTTTTACTAAGCCCACAATACAGGGACAGCAGCAGTTTACGGAGGCTCCCCCCGGTGGACGCGTCGAGAGATTGCAAGCGTTCGACAAATAACAGCCCCGCCCCTTGCCTCGGCAGCATTCAGACTGATCCGCCACCAGCAGGCCTCACCTCTCCCTTCAGAGAGTCCTTGCTGGGGGAAGACGAGGGCCCGAGCTCCTCGGGGGGAGCCCGGCGGTTGAGGCCCGGGTCGCTGGTGGGTCGACGGCCGGCACATACCACATCCGTGCTGCGGCTCCGCACCAGCCTGTCCGGGTAGGAGTGTCGCTGCTTACACGCCTCCAGGTCCGCCAGGCCCCCCGGGCCGTGGTGGGCCGCCATCGGGTGGTGGGGCGGCACCGCACAGGCCTCGGGGATGGGTGGGTCCGGGGGAGGGTGCGGAGGACGTGCGTAGTGCACCTTAGGCCTCACGATGGTACCCGTGGAGGAACCTGCAAGGTCACCCATCGATTAACGTAAAACTTCGAACAGGTTCCGGAAGGTACTTGGCTATGACATTTTTTAAATGATCAAAATGTCATAATGAAATACCTGAAAAGTTCCAGTTCAAGAGGTTTTCATGGCAGCTTCAGGTAAATCAACTCAATAGTTACCCATGAGGAATTAAATCTTAAAAAAATTTTTATTTTTTTATTTCAATAAAAAATAGACACGCTGGTCTCCTATAACTGCCGGATATCCAATTTTTTTGCGGTAAGCTACGGGAATCTCTCCTTTGCCTTATCCAAATGTGGGTAAGATTTCTCCTGTCTCACATGCTCACACTCACACACACACAGACACACACACACAGACACACACACACACACACACAGACACACAGACACACAGACAGAAGTACAGAAACCTCCAATCTGCTTGAGAGCCGCAGGTGAAGGTAGACCACCTGTTCCAAGGGTAGATTTTCAATCCTGCAAGGTTTCCGACACCAGTCTGGTGCCACGTGCACAGCGGGGCAAAGGGACGGTGCCAACTCGCCCGGGGTGAGGTCTCGCAATCTGTCACCCCGTCACCTTGTAGCACATATCCACAAACATGTGGGTGCGTGTACATACGTGAGCGCACACGCATACAAACACGCATACACATACAAACACAGACACAAACACGCATACACACACGCATACACACACACACACACACACACACACACGCGCAGATACAACTGTACACACACATACACACACACACACACACACACACACACACACACACATACACATACACACACACAGATACATATTAGAGAACCTAATACTTTCAAGGGTGACAGTATTTGGTCTGGTAATTGGACGAGTAGCCACCAGTCATTTTAGCTCTTTGCATTAAGGTCGTATTAAGCCCACCCCATCAGGCAGGAGTTTTCAGACCTGATTGTCGGGCCCCGCGCAGACACAAGAGACCTCCAAATTACCTTCCCCAGAAGAGAGGGGATCAAACATGGCCAACAAGGATTCCGTCTGGGAAGGGGGGGAAGTCAGCTGGTGTGCTCCTGGAACAACACAGAGAGGAAAGCAAACAACCATGTCAGCCAGTGCTATAAACAAAGTCAAAGAGATTTAGCCCATGCTAACAAACAGGAAAACAGCTTTCGCCCACGCTAACAAATGGGCAAACAGCTTCAGCCCAAGCTAACAAATGGGCAAACAGCTTTCGCCCACGCTAACAAACAGCTTTCGCCCACGCTAACAAACAGCTTTCGCCCATGCTAACAAACAGGAAAACAGCTTTCGCCCACGCTAACAAACAGCTTTCGCCCATGCTAACAAACAGGAAAACAGCTTTCGCCCACGCTAACAAATGGGCAAACAGCTTTAGCCCACGCTAACAAACAGAAAAACAGCTTTCGCCTACGCTTACAAACGGGCAAACAGCTTTAGCCCAAGCTAACAAACAGCTTTAGCCCAAGCTAACAAACAGCTTTCGCCCACGCTAACAAACGGGCAAACAGCTTTCGCCCACGCTAACAAACGGGCAAACAGCTTCAGCCCACGCTAACAAACAGCTTTAGCCCACGCTAACAAACAGCTTTCGCCCATGCTAACAAACAGGAAAACAGCTTTCGCCCACGCTAACAAACGGGCAAACAGCTTTAGCCCAAGCTAACAAACAGCTTTAGCCCACGCTAACAAACGGGCAAACAGCTTTCGCCCACGCTAACAAACGGACAAACAGCTTTCGCCCACGCTAACAAACGGACAAACAGCTTCAGCCCACGCTAACAAACAGCTTTAGCCCACGCTAACCAACAGCTTTCGCCCACGCTAACAAACAGCTTTCGCCCACGCTAACAAACAGGAAAACAGCTTTCGCCCACGCTAACAAACGGGCAAACAGCTTTAGCCCACGCTAACAAACGGGCAAACAGCTTTAACCCACGCTAACAAACAGCTTTAGCCCACGCTAACAAACAGAAAAAACAGCTTTCGCCTACGCTTACAAACGGGCAAACAGCTTTAGCCCAAGCTAACAAACGGGGAAACAGCTTTAGCCCACGCTAACAAATGGAGAAACAGCTTCTTGGTTTTGAATATTTTTTTTTTTGAAATTTTGAATGGAGAGTATGGAAGTGGGCCTCAGAGCCCAGTCAGACTGGGCGGGCCCCGGGCTTGCAGTGCCACCCTACCGTGGGCCGACTCCTCGCCGTCTGGGCTGGTCACCGAGTCCTTCCCACCAAAATCGGAGCTGCACTCCGACCGCAGGTCCTCCAGCTTGTTGGGGATATCCTCCGACGTGGCGCTGATGCCTGCGTGGAGGGGGCAGAGGAGACTCCTTTACAGGCCTTATCATCAGCAGGACTGGGGGGGGGGGAGTGGAGCCGCGGGCTCCGGACGTGTTGCAGGGCCCCCTGCAACCCCTGGGGACCGGTGGAGTACCACAGAGGCCCGCGCGGGACTGGGGGAATGGCGCCCCTCCGGAGGGATCATCAGCTGGGGACCATTCATCCACAGCTCCTCCCGGGGGATCAGTCGTCCACACACCGCTGTCACCAGGAGACACGCACGGGCCCGAGACCTGGGACCTGACTGTCACTACCCCAGACACTACCCTCATAATGCTACTGTACCATGAACACCAAGCTAACGTCAATAAGACCTGAGACAACGGCCACACACCGCTGTCACCAGGAGACACGCACGGGCCCGAGACCTGGGACCTGACTGTCACTACCCCAGACACTACCCTCATAATGCTACTGTACCATGAACACCAAGCTAACGTCAATAAGACCTGAGACAACGGCCACACACCGCTGTCACCAGGAGACACGCACGGGCCCGAGAGCTGGGACCTGACTGTCACTACCCCAGACACTACCCTCATAATGCCACTGTACCATGAACACCAAGTTAACGTCAATAAGACCTGAGACAACGGCAACCTCACAGAACGAGGATGGGCATCACAAATCCGTTTCACTTTGAACAAAGGAAGGAAGGAAGGAAGGAAACGTACACTGTAAGCCCTCACTGTAGCATCTACCTTAATGAAGCTTTCCCCAAGCTCATATTCACTCAGACTGGGCCATTAGCAGACAGGCAGCTTTGGACACAGGGGCCCCTGTTATTATAAATCATTCTGCATTTAAAGACGCTTGGCTTTCCAGCACAGCTTTCACTAGTCCTGGTTCTCCTGGTTTTTATAAGCCACCTGAGATCACGCAAGAGGTATCGGATACAGTCCTACTGCCACGAACACACTCTCAGACGCCATTCTAGTGGAGGCAGCGTTTCCCTTTGACAGGAACGTTCCTGGGCAGACTCTATGTGACTGAAGATGTAACCAACGCTAACAGAACAGCAGGGCTGACGCTTGACTTGACCCTAACAGACCGATACACCGTCCATTAATGGCCAGAGCCAACGCTGGCAAACGTTCTGGTGTGGGCGTGGCTACACAACCACTAATCAGGCCAGCGAGCCTGGACACTCCCCCGTTCTGATTGGCTGGGGTAAATACCCAGATCCGTCGACACCAGTTCCCTGTCGAGGAAAGTCGCGTTTGCTTCGACTCTCTCCGTGTGGAGAAACATTTACATTTAGTATAAAGTGGCGAGGGAAGCGGACGACCAGGGCGATGTCGTACCTGAGACCACGCTGAGCCCGGGTGTGCTGGGGCGAGAGCTGACCTCACGGACCTCTGTGTCGTCAGAGGTGCTGCCCACCCCCGAGCAGCTCTCCAGCTCCTGTAAGCGCTCCTCCTGCTTCAGGTCAGGGGCCTCTGGGGGTAAAACACAGAGCGCGTTACTGCAGGGCAACCGCACACCACGCGCGTTACCGCAGGGCAACCGCACGCCCCGCGCGTTACCGCAGGGCAACCGCACGCCCCGCGCGTTACCGCAGGGCAACCGCACGCCCCGCGCGTTACCGCAGGG
>JAOYSI010000007.1:1613813-1634164 GCA_025775065.1 Hiodon alosoides
GAAAGCCACCGTCAGACGACGGGTCGGACTGATGCAACATTGGACATAGTCAGAGCCTTGGTTTCATATGTAACCGGCGTGTGTGTTTTAACATCACATTCGATTCATTTCACGTAATTTCATGTTTTGGCCAGATTAGCATAAGTGAATACTCCACGTTATACTTGAAATAACTGCCCAGCACCCAAAACTGTAATGGAACACGGTCTTACTTTCAGCAATGTAAGTTATAAGTTGAAAGCAGCTTAACTTTCATGTCAGCTAAATCATTTTTTTTTAATCTCTGGCCCCCTCCCCTCTCTATATCTCCTTTTTGAAGGCACAAACTCAAATGCCCATTGATTGTGGAATAAATCAGGGCGCTATGATCTTATTGCCAGGATATCTTTTTAGAAGTTAGTAACTTAGATTCTGGGACATGGAAAAACAAAACTTTGTGTTATGGAACGACTCTCACATCCAAGCCAGAAGCGTATCTCATCCAGGGTATGAAGTAGGCACTGAGACTTTATACTGGCAGGCAGGGAACAAAATACAGGCAAGGACCCATATACAGGCAAGGACCAACATACAGGAAGGGACTGAAATACAGGCTGGCATGAGAGGGCCCAAATAGTCAATTACTATTGGATAGTATCTGATTTATTCAGATGGTTGAATTAAAGACAATCACTCATTCATTCATGTTCAGTAACCACATATCCAATTCGGGGACGCTTTGTACCAGAACCAATCCCGGCAGAAACAGGGCGTGAAAAAGCAAACACCCAGGGTGGGATGCCAGCTCATCGATTGGCAGACATATACACAGACACAGCCACAAACACACTCACATAGAGCCAATCCACCCAAACCCACAGGTCTTTGGACCTTGGGAGGAAACTCCACGCAGACAGTGAACTGAGTCCAGCCCAGGACCCTGGCACTATGAAGCACCAAAGCATACATAGGTCACAGGACAAAATAATTAAGAGGAAATTAACATAAATTTCTCATGGTTTGTTAATGGGATTCAAACATTTGCTTACGATGACAATGATTCATCAAGTCTGACTTGTCATGTCACGTTACTAAGGTAGACTTTGTAGCATGGTTACCTGAAAGCAGGGTCAAACAGAATAGACATCAGATTGATATAGCATGGTTAAGTTCCCATGTGAGGAAGTTTATACTGTAGCGTATGAGACAAATGAGCAGGGCAAACGTGGAAACAACTGCACTAACGGTGAGGTGAAGCATAAAGGATTTCCAGACTTCTTACTTGTTAAGGTAAAATGCAAAACAAAAAATAATACCTAGGCAATCAGCTCAGAAAGGAGATCTATAGCCCTAAAATCAGAATTTAGTGTGCAAGAGTATAAATGTAACTGACGGAAGAGCTGTATGATTGTCAGGGTCACGGGGGATACTGGAGCCAATCCCAGCAGGCATAGGATGCTAGGCAGGGATACGCCCAGGCCACACCAGGCCATCACTGGGCAACACACACCTACAGGGCAATTTAGCATGGCCAATGAACCTTACCCACAAGTCTTTGGATGGTGGGAGAAAACCTACGTGGACACGGGGAGAACTTGCAAACTCCACACAGACAGTCACCCTGAACCAGGACTCGAACCCAGGACCCCTGGCACTGTGAGGCAGCAGCACTAACCACTGCCCAATAATAATAAAAATAAAAATAATAATAATTATTATTAGTATTATTATTTTACCACTTGTCTAACTAAGTGTCCAGAGCAAAGCTAATGTTAAACCCAAGGAGGGGCTGCCGCTGTGACAGCTGAGATCCTACCTAGATACAGAGAGGGACCGTATTAGTTAGTTAGAGTTAGAGATCTAATAAACAGAATTTGCTATCTGGGTGAACATCACTGGTCTCTGGAGGAGGAGTGCATACAGATTATAGGATTCCTTCCTTATAATACTCTTGTTTCGATCCCTAATCTGGTAGACTGGTAGATTACTAAGTCTCGGCTCCACGATCCTTAAAATTTAAGATCCTGAGATTGCTTTCATGTAGATCATTAGTTTGCTAATCACATCGTACGCATATAGCCATTTAATTTCACGTCTGATTTTAATCTGAAGTAAACCTTTTTCTTTTTTTCTTCAAAACTTCAGACTCATCAACCAGTTATTGACCATCATGCAACATACGGGTCAATACAGATTGTAGATAGCCTTTTAAATAGGTGACAAGCAGTAGGTAGGCTCTCCCGGGCCGGTGATATAGGGTGCCTATTTAAATAGATTTACCTAGCCACATGGATAACAGGCATGCTTGGCATGTTTGTTGATAAGCCTGCATGTAGGACTGAACCAAGCCACATTATAACATATGTGTTGCAACAGAAAAGACCACCAAGATACAGGGTATATTATATGCAATGGAGATTGTTACCTTTGCTATAGAAAGTTGACAAGGCTGATTTATGCACTCTCCTGCAGAAAAAACAAAAATCTACTATCCACATACTACTGTGGGGTTATTTAGAGGGGAAACTGAAGCTCCAATTAACGACGCCTTAGAGCTGTTTAAGTTTCTGGCATCCAAATGGCAGTGGCGAGATGCTGTGGATTTGGCAGCGTGTTTGAACTACACAGAGGGAACGGTCCTTTGCTTCACAAAATCGAACACGGGGCTGTCTGTTTCTTAGAATCTGACTAACTAAAAGGGTCACTGAAAGCGCTTGGGAAAAGACATGAGCTAAATCGCTGCACCCGAAACATAGGCTAACCGACTGGGGGGGCGGTTTCAGGACGGTTTCAACTGTAACATTTGTCAAGTCACCATTCTAGCGGTACATCACTGAGGTGGGGGTGGGGTCTTGTTCTATGCGAGGATTTACAACACACGCTACAATGAAGGCTAATATAAAGACATTCTTGCTATTGCCGGCAGAGGTCCTGTTCTCAGTAATGAAAAAGGTTGGCATGCAACACAGCTGGCTGCGTTCTCACCCATCCCCATCCCTATTCAACAGACACTAGCAGGCTGACCATGGAAGATAATTATGAAATTGCCCACTGTCAATTAGAATACTTTTAAAATCAACTGCACCCCCCTCCCCCCCTTAAAAAAAATGTCCTTTTCTGCAAGTTGTATAGTTTTTTTTTTTTAGAGGACATGAAGAAAGAAGAGATAAAGGACTGACAGAGAAAAGGCCAGCGACATGCTGTGGAGAAAAGGGAAGGACTCTAATCTAATTTGGTTGGAGGGTGCCTGTGTGCGCCCCTATGCCTTGCAGAGCGGTGGGAGTGTGGGAATGGCGCGGGGAGGCGGCCCTGCTGAATGGAGCCTCTGGAGCCAGAACCAGTGGGGAGTCCCCCCCAGACACTGCTGACTCCAGGCCAGCCACTCAAAGAGGGATTAGAGAGGGCCTTCCTGATTTGCAATTCACTCTCAAGTGCCCCCACAAGGACCCTGGGTAATATTTCAACAAATTTACCCTTCCAATGGGAGACAATAGATGTTTTATCTTCTACCTCTTTATTTCTGTCCTTCCCATATTTATATATATATATAAATTTACTTTCCTAAACAATGCATAACCCTGTCTCTTTTTTCACCCTTGAAAATATTACTGAAATAAAATATACATAAGCACATCCATAGACATAGACATCTATATGCACACACACACACACACACACACACACCCAGACACACACACACTTACCCTAGCTTTTTTACACAAATGTAGTCTTTCAAGTTTATTTTTTGTCTTCTTCATTACTGTGTCAGTAGAAAAAAAAATGCTTTTAGGTGTCCAAACATTCATTTTCTGAAAGAAGAACAAGGAATTCTGCCACAGATGGTATGGTCTCCACAGAGCCCTGATCTCAACATCATCGAGGCTGTCTGTGATTACCTAGACTTCTGTCTGTCAAGGCAGACAGCCAAAGTTTGTAGAAGTACTATGCCAAGTTCTCAAAGATGCTTGGAACAATCTACCTGCCTATTGTTTAATAAAACTGCACAACAGTGTACCTAAGATAATTTATGCAGTTTTAAAGGCAAAGGGTGCTCACAACAAATTTTCCCTCCTCAAATATTTTCTTTTTTTGGTTATTTTTTTTTATTGTCCTTTGTAGTATTTATTTTATATTTAGAAGCTTTGCATTTCATAATTTTTGAAGCATCATCACTTTACAGAATTTTATTTGTGTGTGTGTGTGTATGTCTATGCCTGTGTGTATGTATTATATACTGTAATGTAAAACATTCTTTAATGTATTTTCACAAGCAAATCTTCTACAGGAGGATGACTGTTCAACTTTACTAATTTGTCTCAAGTCTGGTAAACAGGGTCAGGGACAACTTTCTATTCAAGAAATGTTTTAATGGTGACCACTTCAAAGCGTGCAGGGGAGTTGATCTGATGTAGGAACAAACTACAACGTTAGCATAACAAAGCACTGTAGAGGTCATTTGAATGGAACACCACTACTTGCTTTACATTGCTTGTATCAAAACACTTTCTTTCAGTGGATCCGACCTCAAACTATTATACTAAAAAAAAAAGATATCATATCCATGCCTAATCCACATTACACTAAATCGTTAAAAAGTAGGTCTAGTTTAATCTCCCAGCTAGCAGATACTACCAGTGGCAACTCAATCCTCAATCCAGTGTTTTAACAGAAGACGAGCAGAAAAAGCAGGCCTCTATGAACTTATACCCGGTATCGTGTCATGAAAAAAAAATAAAAAAAATTAAAGAGTGGGACAATTAGTACTCATTAATAAGTTATTTTTTCTTGAACTATTAAAATTGTGTGTGCAAAGAATAGTTAAGTCTTTGATGTTGCAAGGCTTTTAAATAATGAATATGAATACTCATATGCATTTCTTCAAGCCGTCTGACCCCTAAATAGAACTGATGTTGTGGTAGAGCTGTCTGCATTTGAAATGTATGAGAAAAATGGGGGCATGTCCCGAGAACATGGTAGGAGGAGCATGTATGGAGAACGCAGTAGGAGGGAGTAGCAGAGAATGCGGTGGGAGTAGCATGTCTGGAGAACACAGTAGGTGGAGCATTTTTGGAGAATGCAGTAGGGAGGAGCATGTGTGGAGAACACGGTAGGAGGGAATAGCAGAGAATGCGTTGGGGGTAGCATGTCTGGAGACCACGGTAGGTGGAGCATGTTTGGAGAATGCAGTAGAGAGGAGCATGTGTGGAGAACGCGGTAGGAGGGAATAGCAGAGAATGCGGTGGGGGTAGCATGTCTGGAGACCACGGTAGGTGGAGCATGTTTGGAGAATGCAGTAGGGAGGAGCATGTGAGGAGAACGAGGTAGGTGGAGCATGTTTGGAGAATGCAGCAGGGAGGAGCATGTGTGGAGAACACGGTAGGAGGGAATAGCAGAGAATGCGCTGGGAGTAGCATGTATGGAGAACATGGTAGTAGGGAGCATGTTTGGAGAATGCAGTAAGGAGGAGCATGTGTGGAGAACGCGGTAGGAGGGAGCATGTTTGGAGAATGCAGTAGGGAGGAGCATGTGTGGAGAACGCGGTAGGAGGGAGCATGTTTGGAGAACACGGTAAGAGGGAGCATGTTTGGAGAACATGGTAGGAGGGAGCATGTTTGGAGAACACGGTAAGAGGGAGCATGTTTGGAGAACATGGTAGGAGGGAGCATGTTCTGGAAGACTGCAATACCAAACATCGTCAGGTGGGACAGACGCGCAGTGGGCCCGTAAGTCAAAGGTAGCCAACGCGGCTAACAGGAGCCAGGCAAGCGTTTCCTTCGACAAAAAGGTGGCGGTCACTGACCCCCTTTGTTACTTATTACATACCACTATCTATGGGGATCTAATCAAGGCGCAACCTCTGTGGAGGGAAAAGAAATGCATCTTTCACTGTTGATGTTTCCCAAGACTGCCTCGCCTCCGATACATCTCTGACAAATTAATGGATAAATAAAAGAAAGGGTAAACAGACCCTACTCCAGCAGAGCGTGTTGTTTCTTGTCATTGTGGGTCATGAATGAGCCACAGAAGGGGGTCTTTTGGTAAGAAGATTATACCTCGGCCCCACCCCATCCATTCAATCAACATGCCCTTTATTTTTTTCTCAACAATACCAATGTGGCTAAAATGTTCACCCAAGTACAAAAAAGAAAAATAAATTAGTGTTTCATTCAGTCACTTGAAAGCAGGATGGAAACAATTGCAGTTGATGGTTTTCATTTTTCAAAATCACCCACCACTTCACCTCAGTTCCCTCACGCTTGTTCTCTCTTACGGACCCAAAGGTGAAAACTAAATAAAAGATAGGGTTTGTTTTCGGACTAGACTGTTAAACCACAATCAATTTCAGATTTCCATTTAGAAAATAAGGCTGATAGTGCAACCAATTACAAGACTAATGGCATTAGTTTTTGGTTGTTTTTTTTAAACTCACCCAATGCCCATTTCTAAAATAAATTGTACAACTTTGCAAACAGAAAACATGAGCTAAAAATTCTTTAGAAAATAGCTAATAAGATTTCCATTCATTTAAACTTATCAAAATTCCCACAAGGGCCCTAGGAGCTTTCTTTTATCACCCCTCTTTTCTTTCATCCATGGTTAAATATGTAAATAAAATGTCTAAAGTCATTCTTCAAAGGGGAACAAAAGAAAAAAGAGGACTGAGGGAAAAGACAGCCATAAAATTCCTCCGATTCTCCATAACATTAGCCAGAGGGGGGCCAGCTTCTAGCCAGAGCCTAGCAGCAGGGGAGCCAGCTCGCTCCATAGAATCACACATCTCAAATCCCACACACACACACACAAAAAAATATATCTTTTCAGCTTCAGCCATCAAAGGGTCCCTTTCACTTTATTAGTTACAGAATTATCTCACAGTTGCTGATTTCTCAGCGATGATGCATCCCTCCCATCCTTCCTCATAGCGTTGTTGTGTTTGAAAGATGAGATAAAGTGTACGTGTGTGTGTGTGTGTGTGTGTGTGTGTGTGCGTGTGTGTTTGTATATAAATTCGCGCCTGGGTCTGTGTTTGATGTGTATGTGTGTCTGTGTGTGTGGGGCGGGGTTATGTGAGAAACTGAAGACAGAGATAGACAGAAATGTTTTTTGTTTGTTTTAAAAAAAGGTAAAACAGAGCTTTTCAGCTACGGAGGCCACTGATATCAAGAGAACTCCCCTTTCTTCTCCTCCTAAAGGGAGATCATCGTGACCAGCAAAACAGCGGAAAAGGCGCGGGGGAGAGAAGAGTATCAGGCAGGAAATGGGAACAAAAGCTTTCAGTTACAACAGCCAGCTGCCTGTGTATTCTTATTAGGCAAAGTGGCAGTACCATGCCTTGGGTTCAATTAAACAGCCAAAATGAACGTTGATATGTGTTTTAAAGGTGTGAGGAATTTTTTTCTCAGAGAGCTACTGCCAGGCCCGCCAAACAACCAATACGAAGAATAAATGGCTTCTGTGTTAAGCCGTCTCCTTTTCTCTGCGCCAGCATCGATGCGCTCAAGCACCAGCTGTACTTCTTAAGAGTCTATATGCCCTGTTTACGAGGAGCTGTTGGGTTGGCTGTTCGCTGATTCGTTATGGAGGCCCCTTTAACCGAAGTCCGACAAACGTTCACGTGTAAACACAAAGCCGGGTTCAACTCTCAGACATTACAACAATTTTGTAAAGTTGCATGGAAAATAAACACGTTAAATTAGGAGTCTCGGCCAGAATCTCTCAGCACAGAAAACAGATAGTGTGCATCAAAAGGTAAAATGCCATTGTTTAAGTCCCCCGGAGACAGAGAAACATTTATGAAATGCTTTGAAAAGCACTTCAGTGGCCATAATAAAAACGTTCTGTTTACTTGTGGTACTCATTTCACCCTTTTTGCAATAGTGGTGGCGAGACTCGGGAATAAATCTTCCCTACAAACACTTTTACGAGGTAATGTGAGTGACCGTTTAGGATCTGGGGTCTGCGGCGAATGAAGAGGGGCCCTCTGCTCTGACAGGGGGGGAAATTCAGGTCATCTGTCTTTCTTTTTTAACACATTGGGGAGCTTAGGAGGTCTCAAACTCACTCCCATTAGTTTGCACCACACCGGGGCTGTGGCGAAGGAAGGTGTATCTCAGCTGGGTGAAAACAATCACCAACACGCTGAAATGATCAAATGGGACACTGATGGCAGCTGTTACAGAGGACATGTCCCATGAGATGGATCCAGGAAGTGACTTCAAGGGGAGCATGAGGAGAGCCCATAGGACATTAGTCTATCATGAAAACCTTCATTAGCCATTATTAATCAACTTTTTAAAAATCCATACATTAAAATAACCCTGCTCCTTTCCTCTCTGTTTCATGCACGATTAGCAGTGAATTATTTGAAAGGTTCAAAGAACACTTTCAAAGAAAGAACAATCCCAGTTGATTTAGGACACTAATAACAATCCTCAATAACATCATGCTGGCTAAGGCAGCCATAAGCTTATGATAGCGTTGAGTAATTCCAGAATCCTGTTGGCAATGACACCTACCACACACCTAAATCCAGGCAGTGTGATTCTTCATAACTGAAAATCACACACAGTCCGTCTCAGATTAATACATACCAGTCCTGTTTGTTTTCACAGGGATGAATGTATTAATGACACAGCCGCCAGTGGTTGCACAACCCTTGTGGTAACTGTACCAGAGAAATCTCTGAGGGGCATTTGTGTGGAGCCGTCCACAACCTCAAAGTTGCGGTCGGTATGGGCACCATAAATCATACAGAGAGAGAGAGAGAAAGACAATGGGCACTCAACACGACATGCTGCCACACTAAATGAGATCTTCACAAGCTGGTGCCAAGACCAGGCCCACACTTTGGTATGTCCTGACAGCTCCTTGCTCGTCATGCCAGGCCACATCAGATCTCAGAGCCGAGGTGGAGCTGGATGGGCTCCAGGTCAGACTGAAATGCCTTTGTCTTAGAATTTGTCCTCCGGCAATTTCCTCTGTCTTCATCTGACTATTCACGATTGAAAACAAGAAGTGTTTCTCACAGACTAAAGAAGCCTCTTCTTCCTACCTTCACTCGTACATTGATTAAATGCAAACATTTAAGATGAGTGAAGAAGTGCTAGCGTCATACTCTGTGGAATGTGGCACACATTAAACTTTTGTCTAGAATATGATAAACCAGGTCACCCCGGGTTAGCCAGTGTGCATGGAAATCTGTGAGCAGGAAAAAGACAAACAAACTTGTCCAGAAGTACAGTCATGCAAAATTATAGTCAGGATATGGTGAAGAGGTGCCACTGTGGTGGTCAATTTTAGCCAAGCATTTCTTTTCCCTTTAGTCTCAACATGTGTCAGAATGCAGGTATCCCACCGGCAGCCATGCCCAAGACACCATGCAATGGTGCCAATGCAGAAAGGCTGGCTGCATGCTTTTCAGGGCCAGTGCTTCCTGGCTTAGCATTTCTCCCACTCTAGATGGATTTAATTGTGCAGAAATTAAGTGCAGAAATTAAAGGCTGAGCAAATCGAAGCTTTGAAGGGTAATGTGATATATGTAAAGTGCTTAATGGATTAATATTTGAAGAGACCAAAAATACACAGGGTGGTGAGTCACTCTTAGTATCTAACGACCGTGTAGATGTCCTATGGAGGATCTAAAAGGAGAAACACAGAATTTAAAGGAAACGGCAACAGTAGCAGCCACTGAAAGACGTCGAGTCTTTTTGTCTCCTAACAAGCTCATAATTAAAAGGGGCATCACTGTTAGCACAGTGATGAGAGTAACTACTCGTTACACAAGAGTCTGCATATGGAAGAGGCTTGGCAATTAGGCTAGATTAATATTTCCTGATCTTTTACAAAGAATAATAACATTTCAAAAAAATACTTATCTTGAACGACCATCAGTACAATCAGGAAGGACCGGATGTGCATTCTAATTTAGTCACTTTTATTTAACAGACAAGGAAATCCTAAGAACTTGAACTAAGCTGGCAAACCCCCAAATGCTCTTTGATGATAGATTGTGCCTTCTTAATTTTTCCCTGCCCAAGTTAAATTTTTTTCATCCTTTTTTAATCTTTGGCGCAGTTAAGGAGGAATGTGCCAGTACAACAAAACATTATCATGGGCTTTTATGCAAGCAATAATACCCTTTAAGAATCCCTTCGAGGTCCGGCGTGGGTGTTTTGCATAACTTTGTTTTAAGCCATTTCCTGAAAATATATTTGCTTGCTTAGTAATATCATAATGTTGTTGAACAAGCCATGTTGGTAGCAGACACCAAATAAAAACAAAAACACATTGGTAGAAAAAATCTTTAGAGAATATTTCCTGTATATTATATAATATAAAAAGTTTGTAATATCATCATCCATCTAAGATGGGGAATTAAATTTTATTCACTTCACCCAATCTACTCTTAACTGGGGGGATCCAAACTCGCTCGAAGCCACACAATGCCCCAGCCGTGAGAATCGTCAATTGTGTTCGAGAAAGGGGGGAAGAATAAACATCATACGTCACGAAATCCTTTTGGTTGTCTTTAGTAACGTTTGGTCATACCTGCGACCATACTTAAACCCAGCATTTTCAGATCTCCGAAAACTTTGTTAAAGTCAGAAACGGGGACAAACGGTCGATGGCTACTTGATCACAATGCAAAGAGACTGTGAGGATTTTTAAGGAGGTTTGCAGGCTGTTCCGCACGATTTGAAAATAATCACCGTGTCAGTTTTACCTTTCTTATGCAAAATAGGTGTCTTTGAAGGCGGATCATTTGGCAGGTTAGTCCGGGACAGTGGCGAAGAGAGACTCAGATCTGCAATGCAACCGACAACTCGCTCTGACTCGACCTGCCAACGGAATGAGACCGGGAACAAGTTAATGTTGGAGTGTTTTTCCGTAAGCGCATAAATATAAGTTACGAACGTATCAAACCGATGCGCCTGTATTGGAGGGGGGGGGAAAGGATTAGTTGACGAATGCCGAAAGATTTGAGGAGCTCAGTTTTTTGAAAGAGCGATTTTCTCCCCGCACGCTGTAGGACGATTGCAAGGACTGGCTGGCCAAGTAACGTGATTGGAAACTAGCAGTGTCCGGCTGCTTTTACATACGCCTGTTTGGAAGAAGACCGTTCTCCGGCGCTTTAAAGAACCCGAACACTCCCCTTGTTTAAAAGAGCCGTCTGTTGGAAGATTATTTATCTTGTACACTGGATGAGACGGACGTTCACCGCACCGTATTTTCCCATAGCATGCTCGGATGTCCGGCAACAAACTAAATTGCTACAGATAATGGTTCCATATGGTAAGCTCTATTTATTTTAAAAGAAAACTTCTATTTATCTGACCATCTGTGGAATAATTGATATACTGCCGATGAAGGGGAATATTAAATAAGGAAAGGATCCTTTACTTTGACTATTTTATGAGTTTTATTTCTTCACCACTTTTCTCTTCTGGCTCTTCTGGGACAGTGGAACTTATACATGACTAAGAATATATTCGCTCATATTGTTTTACCGAGAGGGAACGCAACCTAAAATAACAGGCGATATTAAAAATAATCGTTGCCTTTTTCGTTTGCTTTGCCGGTGTGCTAGAGAGGAGAACACTGACAGGAGAATGCAAACATCTGTCAGGTTAAGCCTCCTCAGTCTTCTTCTCGCCTGTGCAGCCAGCGGTTGCTCTGCCATCAGCTCCATAGACCCTGACCGTCCTGGTGATGGGAGATGCCAGCAAATTGTGATCCCCCTGTGCAAGGACATTGGCTACAACATGACTAAGATGCCCAACCTGATGGGCCACATGGACCAGGGGGAAGCTGCCATTAAGCTGCACGAGTTTGCGCCGCTGATCGAGTTCGGTTGCCACATCCACCTGAAATTCTTCCTGTGCTCACTGTACGCGCCCATGTGCACAGAGCAGGTGTCCACCCCCATTCCCGCCTGCAAGGTGATGTGCGAGCAGGCCAGGCTCAAGTGCTCCCCCATCATGGAGCAGTTCAGCTTCCGCTGGCCAGACTCCCTGGACTGCTCTCGGCTCCCAAACAAGAACGACCCCAACAACCTGTGTATGGAGGCCCCCAATAACGGGTCGGATGAAATCCCGAAGGGTCCCCACACCCAGCCACCCGACTTCAGGCTCCACCGGCCCAACAGTGGTCAAGAGTTCCAGATTAAGGACAGCAGCAACAGGGAGGTGTGCAGCAATTCTGGCAAATTCCACTATGTACAGAAGAGTGAGTCCTGTGCCCCCCGGTGCTACCCTCACGTGGATGTGTACTGGAGCCAGGGTGACAAGCAGTTCTCACTGGTCTGGATTGCCATTTGGTCCGTCCTCTGCTTCATCTCCAGTTCCTTCACAGTTCTCACCTTCCTCATTGACCCGCAGCGCTTCAAGTACCCGGAGAGACCCATCATCTTTCTGTCCATGTCGTACTGCGTGTACTCCGTAGGATACCTAGTGCGTCTGTTTGTGGGGGCGCACAACATCGCCTGCGACAAGGACAATGGCGTCCAGTACATTATTCAGGAGGGCCTGGAGAGCACTGGTTGCACAATCGTCTTCCTAATCCTCTACTACTTTGGTATGGCCAGCTCCCTGTGGTGGGTCGTGCTGACACTCACCTGGTTCCTGGCCGCAGGGAAGAAGTGGGGCCATGAGGCCATTGAGGCTAACAGCAGCTACTTCCACCTGGCGGCCTGGGCCATCCCTGCGGTGAAGACTATTATGATCCTGGTGATGAGGAAGGTGGCGGGGGACGAACTGACAGGGGTCTGCTACGTGGGCAGCATGGACGTGAAGGCCCTGACTGGCTTTGTCCTCATTCCCCTCTCCTGCTACCTCATCATCGGGACGTCCTTCCTGTTGTCGGGCTTCGTAGCTCTCTTTCACATCCGGAGGGTCATGAAGACCGAGGGGGAGAACACGGATAAGCTGGAGAAGCTCATGGTAAGAATCGGCGTTTTCTCCGTCCTCTACACCGTTCCCGCCACCTGCGTGATTGCCTGCTACTTCTATGAGAGGCTCAACATGGATTACTGGAAGGTTCTGGCCCGGGACCCCAGCCACAAGTGTGGCGACAGCGGCAGCGGTCTGGAACCGGAGAGCTGCATCATGAAAAACTCCATCCCGGCCGTGGAGATCTTCATGGTGAAGATCTTCATGCTGCTGGTGGTAGGTATTACCAGTGGCATGTGGATTTGGACTTCCAAAACGCTCCAGTCCTGGCAGAATGTGTTCAGCCGCAAGCTTAGGAGGCGAGCCAGGGGAAAGCCAGCCAGTGTGTTCACCGGCGGAGGACCCTACATCAAGCCTCACCCACCACTCAAAGGGCACAACACTAAGTACGAACCCGCGGGACCACCGCCCGCATGTGTTTGAGTTCTCGATCCATTCTCAACACAAAGAGGCAAAAAACTCTCAACAGTTATTTTTCTTGGAACAGTAAACCCTGACTTTGCACTCTGAAGTATCATCAAAAGGGAAACATTAAAGGTTCATATTTATTTTTTTATGCAAACATAATGGATGAAATCTCTATGTATTAACAGGACTGACTTAAAAAAAAAAAAAATGTATTTGTCAACAAGCGAACCAAGCAGCAATTTCTAAACTTTGTACATTATCTGTTTAAAAACTTCTATCTTGTAAAAAAAAAGTATTTTTTTGTTTGTTTGTTTGTTTCAAGACAAAGACAATAGTATAAACAGTTGGGATATGCCATAGGGTTGCTTGAATAATGTGCAATAGATGTTTTCCTTAGTGTATAAAAAAACAAGTACTGTAGAATCTGATTTAAGACCATGAAAGCAGTCCCCTGTTAAAGCAAGTGAATGCTCTGGTATACCACTGCCCTTTGGTGATGTGTTGTGTGTTTCTTTTTTTGCCTTTTTAATGGAAATAAAGACCGTGTCAATGCTTTGGGTGCTGTGAATAAGAAGGGTGCAGATGACCAGGGCTCAGGAGTGTACAGACTGGCCATCGTGAAGCAAACTCTAGCCATAAAGAAGTCAACACGCACTAGATATCACTAAGCTTTTTGTATAGCCGGAGTTCTTCCTTTCTCTGTTATTTTTTTATTTTTATTTTTATTTTTTGCTGTGCCTTTTGTAGCACAAGGAAACGTTTGTATATATATATTTCTAAAACAGAAGTTCGTTATTTTATAAATAAATAAAGTAATTTAGTTTTAATCTTTGTTGTCTGAGTACTTTATCGATTGCAAAGCTTTATTTTGGTGTACATATTGGTAATTGTGGGTGTCTTATTGGAGGAATATTTGCCTGAACTGAACTGAACTATAACTGAAATCCCAAGAAAGTGGCTCAAAATTTCACTGCAGATTAAAGTAAATTTATGGGGCTTGGATGTCCTGTGTACGCAGACTTAGCACTATCAAATCAGTCCTCTGCAGAATGTGAGCCGGGGACCAGCTGGCCGTATGCTACAACCCAGCCTTGTCCAGAGGGTGATTGACAGTGTTTAATTGTCAGGGTGGGGGCATTGCTGAAATGTTAAAACAGCCTCATATTGAGGCCCTTTATTAGGAAAAGGGGTGATGACTAATAAAATGAAGTTTGATGACATCAAAGAGATGCTGAACAAAGCATGTTTATTATTTTAGAGCAGACCACTTTTAAGACCTAGACTTTCATATTTCTCTCTTATTAAAATGAAATCTAGTCATTTCCATGTTCCATGCACAAACCCAACATACTGAAAGCGGAAGCCTTAAAGTTAGTTGTGCTCGGTTTTCCTCGCTCCTAAGTCTATGTTTGTAACTTTAAATCGGGTAAGATTTGATGCACAGCTTTTGATTAAAGCACCTTTTTCTCTTGTCTAGAATGTAAACAAGAGCTTCAGAGGAACTGCTGTTATATTCTCTTATCCAAATAACCTTACACTCCCAAAACTTGCTTGGCACTAAATGTGTTCGAAAAAGTTTGACCTTGACTTTGATGTGTTGATTCTTAGTCATGAAACAATAGAACAATTTCAGCTTTTTTAGGCATTTCATTATAAAATGGCAACTCCTTTAGGGATATTTAATTTAGCTAAAATACCAATTTTTTCCCCTCTATTACCTACTAATATTTTAATTTAATTTTTAATGTATTTATCTTGTTTTGTTTTCAGTTCTGAAGAATTTGTAATGAAAAGTAGACTTTTTCATTTTATCATGGCACATTCCTGCAGCTAGATTATTCATTTAAGTGACTTCAGTTTTCTGATGAAGCATGTGGTGGTTCAACAATTTACAGGGCATTATTCTCAAAGAGTGCGTTTTTTCTTCCTGCACGCTAGGTGAATGGCCTGAGCAGGAGATCCGGAGGGCTTGCGTGATTCTGCTGGAAATTGTGGGCGGCAACACAAACACATCTGTTAGCTAAAATAAAGGAAGGAAGGTGTATGGGGGGATTAGTCCATGCAATGATCCTGTAGCCTTTCAGGGAGAGATTACAGTGCACATTGGGGTCTAGGACGGAGGTGGAGCCTTTTCCAAACAAAATCCATTATCTTTGTCTCTCCTTTCTTATAGCCCATTCTCTCCGAACATCAGTTCTAATGGGTACATCTGCTGAATACTTCATGAAGTGCTCTTTGAAATGTGACCAAACCTAATTTTGTATGGCTTGCTAAGCCTGGAAAAGTCAAATGTACATACAGTGTCGGGCCATTTAAAGTGCATCTCCTTGTAAATACTACTTGCCCCATCTTGTGCAAAGACCTGGGCTTTTATGTGTACAAATATTCTATCAGGTAGGTTTTCTTTTGGCCTTTCTGTCTATGGAGTGAGACACCTGTGCTGTGCCGAAATAGCACATTTGTTTGTATTCAATTCAAATACACAATTAAAAAGCCACTATTTTGCTGTCAAAGACAGTATGTAAAGAGAGGTGCATTTTATAAACCCATACCTATCCCAACCTTTACACTATGGATAACTTATCCAGTATTTATAAACCATTTCTGCAGTTAGGCCCATTCTTCTGGGGCCCCAATAATAAAGGGGGAAGGAACCAAAATGAATGACTCGTAAACAATTACACCACTAAAGAACTACATAAGACATAATTAGTGTTGTATGCAATAGCCTTGGGAATTCAAATGTTATTATATGTTAATAGCATACAACTTGATAAAACGAGACATGCACTCCCTGTGTTGTGTGTTTTCCGTTTCCTCAATAGTGGTTATATTCAGATGTAATGGCCTTATTTATTGTTTTCCCTTCTTTACAGAATTTAAAGAAAAAATATATACTGTAGATTGTATACCATTTATTACAATGCATAATTTCATTTTTAGCAGTCATTACCTTTAAACAATGATACTGGGGGTGCTGTGAAACTGCACAAGATAAGTAAGAACGGTTTCATTACGATATCCACAGTAACACAATCTGTGAATTAGATGATTGTGAAATCAAAACTGGAGGGGAATCAATCCTCAACATCAAGCAGATTTTCTTTACTCTTTCCTACAGGAAACGTGATTTCTTCCCACTTATGGCAGTCGTACTCTAGTAAACAAGGCACATTTAAAGAAGCATTTACAATCTGTAATAATGGTAATAGAAAACCTTTTGAAAGTATGTTTCACTTGAAATTATGTTAATCACGATAAAAAAATACCAGATTGCCTCAAAAATATGACTGTGAATGAGTTAATTTCCTTAATTAATGCATATGAATATCACAGGTTTAGATATCAAATAAAATTAACATTGATAGGAGCATGATGATAACAGTGGAAAGTTGGAACTGTGGACAGTGAAACATGATATTTGGCTTTTGGACATTGCAGAGTTGCGTGTTGAAAGAGGGAAGAAATCAGAATGCTAAGGAATATTGCTGATATCAGGTCAAGAGTTTCTAATATGCCCTTTAAAAGAAATGTATCTTGAATCTGTGTTTCTTTGTTTTCACCTGTTTTTGAGTCTGAAAATGTTTATAGAACTTTAAAGTGTTATGTCCCTGTGTTACATATGAACATTACAAATCCGCTGAACAACTTGCATGGGTAATAAAATTATGAAGGAAAAAACATACACAATGTATTTATATTTTATAATGTTCTAAATAGTCTAAACTTCCCTTGTTTCAAGTTTCAAGTTTTCAAGCTTAGTTATAAGCATGACTAAACATTTATTAAAATCATTTCATCACTGAAACACTCTTGATATTTACTTATCCAGGTTTTACTTGTTTGATAAAGAGAAAACTATATCGAAAATTAATGGTTTTCACTGACCATTTAGCATTTTATATTGTTGATTCGCATGGGATCAGACAGCTCATTAGAGTAAACAGGTTTGAGCAATGCAACTTATGCCATGATACATTTTAAAAGTATTGTTATGATAGCTAACCTGACTTTTTCACCGTTGAAGTTACAACAGAAAAAATCTGCAACATTTGTGGTTATATGTCCTTAAGTCCTTAATCTGTTCTCAAATTAGGCACTTGCTCTAGTGGTATCCCTGTTTGAATAGATAAATTATTTTAAATGATTATTTTTACATAAAAGTAAAATGTTCCCCTTTTGATTGAATGACCCCCCTGAAAAAAAACAAAAAACTTTTGTAGGGCTATCAATGTTCTGTTGGTGAAACTATATGCATAGTGCAACATGGAAGGTTGAATCTAAATATTTGTTCTACCCACAGGGCATTCAAGTTTCAACATCAGACTAACCTGTTTTAACAGACAAACACTCAAATCTCACTGTCACAGTGTAGCAGAATCAAAGTAAAGCTTGATACTTTGTGCTCCAAAAAAAAAAAAGTGAATATTTTGGAGGGATTCAGTTTTGGCCACCTGGAATACAGCCCCTGAGGTGTCTATGATGGTTGTAAATATAAATGACAGGAACCCCCTCCCCACCTTCACCAACACCACTGGAGGCCCCCTGGCTCCAGGGCTATTCAATGCTAAAGAACGTGTGAGGCCTGGTTAAAAATGCCGCTCTAAAGTTATAAGGTAAATCAGCCACTCATCAGCAATATCAGCAATATCTTAACAGTAAGCGCATGCATTGAACTGTACAATAACAAGCAAGTCTTGTTAACCCATTAGTATTCTAGCACCTTAGCTCAGTTTCAGATCACTCCTATTGTATTTTTTTTTGTATTTTTTTTGTTTTTTGGGCTGAAAAAGGATTTCATCAGGATCATGGAGCGCCACCACTAAACAGGACAAGGAGCTCATTAAACAACTGTCAGCACTGCTGCCCCCCTCCCCCCACCCCCCCAAGTGTTCTGTGGTGATTACGCTGGAGACACCATTTTTTGTTCATCCTGGTGGGGGCTGTGACTGGGGTGACTGCTCTCAGATCAGTGCCCTTTGCAGTCTCTCCCAGGCATTCTCTCCCCTGGCTGCTAACTGTTAACTTTTCCACAACAGCAACTTTGGTTCCAGCTTTCAAATTAAATTCAAATTAAACGGATACCTAAATGTGTTTACTCACAGCATCATGATTACATAGAGGCATGCATGTATATGCAAGGGTCTTTATTGATATTGCTAACTTCATCAAAAATCCTTCCTTTTTTTTCATCAACGAGCTAATTTAGGATGTTCCGATGGTCTGTGAGCACACCATATCCATGTTTATTAAGTCTAAAGTGTTTTCACGCACACTGCAGAATCTTTGCAGAACCATCTCATCATGTTATAATCAGAAGCAGACACAAGTAAACTGGTGGTTTCCTTGTGGATTCTACATGGAATCACACCCCACAAACACACCCCAACTGTGGAATTGGATTTGAGCCAACATACGCCTATACTCTGTTAAAGCCGGTAAGGCTGTGTTCCACTGCCAAACCAGAGAGTAACAAAGTATTAGAAATAGATAAGAACATATCGATACTAATATGTATCGGGAAAATGATATCAGTGTTCACCATTACGAACCATTTTATTTACACAACATATATTTAAAAATTGCAAGGCTTCATTCCTCTGCCACTGAGCTTGCATGCACACTAAACAAAAAAGGGGGGGGAAGGCAATGACACCGGAACCTTTTTGTTGTCTGTGAGCCTGCTGCGCCACCGAGGCAAATAAAGTGCCAGTGACAAGGTGACATAAATCAGCAACCCTCGCTGACTGGCTGTTTGGGTCGTTCCCTTTGATCAGGCTATCTGTAGGCAGCCTGTTGCCCTCATGCGGGGCTAACCCAGCAGCACCTGTTCACGAGTTGTGGCTTGCCCTCCCGTGTGTCGCGCGGCACCACGGTCAGCCGCTCCACTTTCTGCTCTTTCAGGCCGACCACAAGGAAGAGCTGGTGTGTAATTGGGGATGGTGGGGGCTTTGCAGTGAGTCTCCTAATTCCTGGCTGCTAATTTAAGTAGTGTTGTGTGTCACCTCCAAATCACAGACCCCCATCTCTGGGTATCTGGGCTTCTTTTTAAGCCGAAAAATGTGCTAATGGGTCCTTTGACATACAGAGCTCAGGCTGCAACGGCAGGATTCCCCTGCATCCAAATGTCAGCCAACGGGTGAGTGCGCGGAGGTAGGAGCATTCACTCAGCGGGCCGACACTGTTACTGACCTCTCATTTCATGCTACTGCTTGTCATCAAATGCAAGGCACACCAACCCGCAAAGTAGCACACAAACTAAATGTATCAATTCAGCAAGCTTTTCCATCCTTCAGGCAGCTTTTATATGAAATAATATTATTATCTAGTCAATGGCACACACGGGGCAACAAACTGTGGAAAAAGCACACATCATAGGGTCTATGTAAGTTCCCTTTCAGCCCTCCAGCCATCTTACTGCTGATATCCCTAAGATCAAAAGATTTCAGTAAGGAAGCATGGAGAGACGTGGGGGGGCAGACTACATTGCAAATTATGCTTTTAGTATGTATTGAGGCGTATCCAATGTGCCTAATAAATGTATTTTTTCATAATGTAACAATAATGCTACCTCATCAAAAAGAAAAGGAGAAAAAACTATACAAACACATTCAATTTGGTAAAGTTTAGCAAGTGTCCAACTGCATTACAGAAAAAAATGGGAGGAAAACTCTCCAATTAACCAATTAAAGACCACTTTTTGACAGACCCTCACCCACCGTTGCTTAGCTGTTAGACTTAAACATCTTATAATATTTACATCCATCCACTTATACTCACTTAATTAGTACTCTGTTTATGGGAACAACAGCTGGGGAGGGGTATTTAACCAGAAACCTTTCAGTTACAAGCTGGTCATCTGGTTTACCTGCCTTATACAGAAAACATTTGTGGAAGCAAATTGGGGGGCCCCCCCCCCCCCCCCCCACCCCCCAAAACACAACCAAACACAAACACAAACAAAACAAAGAAAACAAAAAAAAAAGGAAGAAGAGAAAAAAATAAAAAAAAAAAAAA
>JAOYSI010000007.1:1634174-1651722 GCA_025775065.1 Hiodon alosoides
TGTTTTTACAGTCTGTACATATTTTTTGTAATGCTTGTGAATGAATAAATTATTTACGAAAAAAATTAAAGGGCCTGCCCCCCCCCCCCCCCCACACACACACACACTGAAACTCCCTCTCCAGCAGCTTCAACGCAATGCGCCCTTTGATTGTCAGAGCTGACAGTAATTACATAAGAATCCGATCCCTCTGCCGACAACAATGAGCACATTCCGCCGAAGATAGGGAGCACCTTTTTCAAAAGCCTGCTGCTTTGCCTATCAGGCCTCCTCACAATCAAACATGTGCTCGAGAGCGGCTCGGGTCTGGGAGCCGAAAATATGTTTGTTTGCACTTTTTCTTTTCTGGTTAGGAACAAATGATTCGAGGTCGAGATCAGGGAGATTGCGTTTCACAGGAACAGGCCACTCCACAGAGCCAACCCCTGCAACGTGGGAAGCCAACAGCTCCTGGCCATTACCGCTCCCTGCCGGTGATAGGAATGCTAAACGCTAATTAACTTTTAAATAACTTTTTAACTTTTTAAATTAAATTTTTTCTCTATTACAGGGTGAACTAAAGACAATTGCAGAAAATGCTTATTAATATATATACAAATTATTTATGAGATTGTATTCCATAAACAAGAACGATAGAAAAAAATTATAAATCAGATTATACTTGGTAACAAAGGATCTAATCTAAAAGATGAATTTCCTAAGAGAAGACAATCTATGCCTTCATAAGGCACTTAAACAGCACATGCTGCATGTGAGTAGGAGGGAAAGGAGCAATTTAAAGTAAAATCGAAATGCAACATTAAGAAATAAGGCAGAAGTATAACTAATACTCATGGCGCCCATATGCTGAGAGGTGGCAGAATAAACAGGCCACACAAAGGAGAGTGATTGAAGATTGTGAGTGGAGGGGGATGTGAATAGCGCGGCGTCAGCTGGAAGCAGGGTCTTTGCCATGGTGACTTAGCAGCTCCAGATTGCGGCGCCTTCATTTGCCATCCTCCTAATCCTGGCGGTAAAGTGCTCAGATAATAAACCCCATCAGAATTCCGGCATCCAGGATCTCATTATCACCCTGTTGTTGGGGATGGGTTTCCCCTTATTCACACACAGCCGGTGGACTTTGCTCTCACACACACACACACACACACACACACACACACACACACACACACACACAGGCTCACACACACACAAGCTCACACACACACACACACACACACACACACACACACACAGGCACACTCACAGACACACATGCTCACACATGCACACACACAAATGCTCACAGACACACACTCTCTCACACAGACGTTTACACACACACATTCAGACACACACGTTCACACATGCATACCTACACACACAAACCCACAGAAACGCACTCTCACACACGCTCACAGTCACACACTCACACACACATGCACACAAACGCACACACTCTCATATACACTCACACACGCTCAAAGGCGCGCACACACATATACACACACTCACACTCACGCACATACCCATTACTTCTTGAAGGGTAAAAAAAGGTTCACTGTACCACATCATTTGTACAAAGAAGGCAGATGTTTGCATCTTCACCACGGTAAACAACCAGCTCAGATGTAGGGATTGGTGGTACCCACTGTGAGTGCTGCTACATCGTGCACAAAAGCAAACTCTAGGACATGTATCAAACGGATAGGAATCAACATCTTCATGATGCTGACTGAAACCCCGTCACCAAGCGCAGGATGAGGACCCCTGCTCTCCCATGCCTCTCCTATGTGACGGCTGACAGAACAACACAGGGAGACTCAAAACGTGCCATCTCTCTGTCATAGAGCTGTGAGTCTGCGACGTGAAGCACTGTCCATCACAGAATGTTTGAATAAATTTACAGTTCAGCACCACTCGACTTCACAGGCCTCACTAGGAATGATACTCCGGCAAAAGCTCATTCCCATTCTCTTCATTAAATCACCAAGCAAAATCAACTGCGGCTCTTATGAACATTTGTTTATATATTCATACTTCAGTGCCTTGCACCTTCGTAGTGTCCAATATGTCAATATGTAAGGAAAATTATTTTGTCTCTCTATATTAAATACTTTGTTTGTTTCAGTGGTGTCATTCTGGTTTGTTTGTTTTTTTCAGTAATCAGTGCGGAACTCTGAAGAAAAATGACAATGTCCTGATCACCAGTATTGGCCAAGAGAGACTGTCAGATAATTACAGTTCGGCCAATTACAGACAATCTTCACAGAGAAGGAATGTCAACTCCAGTTCTCTCGATACCAGCTGTGAGGTGAGTGCGAAACACAATAAGATGGTGTGGCATGCGACCCCAGGCACATTCTTTATCATTTTCAAAGACACCTGCAGCAACTTAATTACCGGCTAATGTTTTGCTGCAAGAGTAGCTTTTCCTTTTCTGATGCTAATGTATACTACACGAGTGTGTGTCTGTGTTTGTTTGTACATGTATGTGCATAAATACAAACATTATGGTTAAAACTGGTCTCTGTTCTTTGTTGCAGAATTGCTAGCTCTCGATAGTGCTGATGTAGATTTTCTATTAAAGACTAAACACATGAGCTGACACAAAACGTCTTTTTTTAATGTAAACCTGCGAGCTGAAACAAAACGTCTGGTTTTGCCAGAAACACGCAAACTGAAACGAAATGCCTGATTTTGCCGTAAACACACGAGCTGACACAAAATGTCTGAGTTTGCTCCCCAGCGGACCGAGGGGGGCTTCAAACAGCTGGCGTCCGGGTGGCGTTCCTGCAAACTCTGATCTGCTTTATTGAAGGAGCAGATTGAGGTGAGCGGAGATGGACACTGAGGGCAACTTCGCTCCAAAGAAAGCATTCTTTTGGGATGAATGAAATCAGTGGAAGGAGCTTGTCAGGAAAGGTCACAGAGTATGGAGTGGGTCCTGCATGTGAGCCAGGGACTTCAGGGGGCTCGGACTAACGGCCCAGTCAGTTCATTGGTATTCAAGGATTTGGCCCCGTGACAACGAGGATGTCACAGAGGTTAAGACGACCTCGGCTCCTTCCATTGTCACCATAGAAAAAAAAACGAGGGGTCCCCCAAGCCAGCTCCCCTGCGCTAGGTTGTCATGGTGAGTGCACCAAGTGAAAAGCGCCTCGTCACAGTCATGTGGGCACTTATTTTCCCACCCCCGCCACTCTGGGAAAAAGGGAAGCTGCTACACACAGGCATCCACATGTGGAGAGACCAAACAGAGCTCTCTCTCTGAGAGAGAAAACTGGTCCATACAGTTTTCCCACCTGCCCACAGATGTTAAAAATGAACATAAGGCACTAAAATGTTCACTTTTTTAAGCTACTTAAAACAGTAAAAGTAAACTTGTTAACAGTAAACTACATTAAAAAATGTCAGGATCAGTCAAACGAGGATGAGTTCATTGTTTGATGTTAATGTATTATTTTTTTACGTACTCATTTCTTTATCATGAACACAAAGTGTTGTTTGTGAAATGTGAAATAATATTGGCATGATCATTTATATTTTTTCTATAGCTGTTTGACATTAACTAGAAATGATTAGTCTGCTAGCTAGCTAATTTTAGCTTTGGTAATTTTCAGCAAATGAAATAAAAAATCTTTCTGCTTTCTTTTTGATCTACGTTTTGATACTATTCACACTTGCATGCATTGCAAGTTTGATGTTAAGCTACTGCTCCTTTATTTAGATTAATACAATATTAAGTTGATTGAGTTGCATTAACCCAGGCTACAAAGCTACTGTGATAATTTGAAATGTAACCCGACATCCATGAAAACCACACTGGAACATGACTCAACACATGACTCAACCCAGACATCTGGTTCATCCAGAGAAGTTTGTCTCATAGATCTGAATGGGCTAGGCGTTCAGTGCCGCTCTGCACCTTCATTTTCACCTTGGGTGAACCTGACAGCTCCTCCTGCCAGCACCTCTGTAATTATCCCACCCAGGTGTAAATCACAGGGAGGGGTGAGGGAGGGAGACAGTCCCTGATGGCTCCCAGAGAAACCCTGACATGATTCACACACACACCGGTCTCACAGCACAGGGAGAGCACGAGTGGACACAGAGCATGAGTGGACACAGGCTGGTCCGACAAGGTGGAGGCTGGTAAGTGAATGGTGCGTGCTTCACACACAGTTATAATGACATTATCCTCACCAGGTGCAGCCTGTGTGAAAAATAAAAGGAAAAGTGGACACGTATTTCAGCCACAATGAAACCACTGACTCCACCGGGAGCGAGGCTGGTCTTGTGGTCTTGACGTAGACCCCATTCCTGAAACTTCTGCCCTCCTTGCAAAGAAGAAGCCATCCCAATTGTGATGAGGCTGGCACATAGCAAAACTGAAAACTTAGGCTAATTAAAAAGCCTTACCAAGATAGTAGCCAAAAGACACTCTTAATGACCTTAATGCATGCTTTAAACTGTGGATGCTGATGATCACATCAGGTCCTTGGTATAGACACCATTTTATAGGTACTGTGCTAATAATGATTCAAATAACTAGAAACTTTCCCCAATATGCATTATTTTACACTAATCCTTCTCCTATAAAAAGTATGCAATTTTAGATCACAGAATTTTAGCCACAAGGAGATGTGCTTTATGTTCCTTACCGATTACTGTTTAATACTCTCTGCTCAGTTCAATTGCCTGGTGACCTTTGCTTTAATCAGTTCACTTTGAACCTTAAACCTTCCTTTAGATATGACCAAGAAGAAAGATAAAGCTGATTTCCAAAGTACAATGATCTGACATATCCATGCTGGAATCTCTCACTTTGCATACATTTCAAAAAATAAAATATATTGCTCTCATTTCTGATTACTTCTTAGGTCACAGTGATGGAGCCCAGAGTGGTCCAAACTTAGTGGCTGCAGTAGTATTTGACATAGCAATAAAAGTATAAGCGATGTGTCAACCTCCTACTCTTTGAACGGTGATGTTGACAGGAAAGCGAGACTATTTTTAGATGACCAAACATCAGCTGAACTATGTGTGGCAATGGATATGCTAGCTCTAAATGTGGAACTGCTGTCTTATCTTCCACCTTAGTACAGTTTTTGCTGGACGTACTATTATAGCGTAACCTGCTCGCATGCAAAAAAAAAAAAAAAAGGCTGAGCTGCAAAAGACCTGACAAAAGAAACATGTGCTGATGAAGGAAATTTAATTCACACATTTTGCAGTTTTGTCATATACTCTGTTAGATTCTCACATCATTTGTTCCATTAAACAAAATAAGATTACTTTGAACAGTGACATCCTGGCAGAACAGAGACAGTATCACCTTTCTGTTACAGACTGTGAAAGGAACAGGTTTCCCATGTCTTGTAAACTGCACACGAATTACATGTACCACCCACTTTCTCTGTTTTTCTTTTCCACCCTTTCCCCTTCCTTTCCCTCACGCTCCACTTCTCTCTGCCATCATCTCTCACAATCCCCCTCTCTCTCTCCTCCACTTTCACACTCTCCCACTATCCCCCCTCTCCCATTTCTCTCTCACTCACTTCCTCACTCTACCCCACTCTCCCCTGCCTGTATGCACGCACACACACACACACACACGCGCACACACACACACACACACACACACACACACACACACTGCCTGTTCTCTTTATCTCTCCTGCTATTTGCACTCTCTCCCCTTTCTCTCTCACTCCCTTCCTCACTCTACCCCACTCTCCCCTGCCTGCATGCACGCACACACACACACACACACACACACACACACACACATGCACACAAGCACACAAGCACACACACACACTCACACACACACACTCACACACACACACACACACACACACACTATTTGCGTTACCTCTCACGATTGATGCCGTGTAACGGCTGAATTCCGTAGTCCTTTTTGATAAAGTGTGGCACAGGCTCACCATGATTCTCATCATAAGTCGTGTGATCTTTTCCATTTCAAAGGAAATGCCAGTAATTCAAAAGTATTGTGCAACATCATTTAGACAAGAGAGTAATAACTGTTTCTAAAATGCCCATAGTTAACTGTCTAATCATTTCAACAACAAACAACGCTTTGTTAGTTTTTTTCCTCTTCTGCTGTTTTCTAGGCTGTTCTAAGATTACCTATTAAACTTTCATCAAAAGACATTCAGGAAAAGGTAGGAAACAGGAGATGAATCAGTCTTTCTTCACCCGTCAGCGATAAGGCTATATTCCTTCGAATGCTTCAAATGACCATTTCGAAATTCATGCACTTCTCCCCTATGCGCAGCAAATGCTAAACAGGTTAATATGTTTGTGCTTAGAATGGCAAAGGCATGATTAAATAAGGTATAAATACCCTAAAGTGAACACAGGAATCCAGAGTAACTTTGTATAATAAGTACTGCTGATTGATGCTTATATTAAATCAGCTTCCTGAGATGCTTAGCATTGGTCATTAAGCATAATGATACTCAAAATATGCTGGTTGTGTGTTTCCATGACACATTATATAATATTTTGCTGAGAAATTATCCAGCATTAAAATACACACAAAATTGCTGCAATAATGATGGCGCTGTGTAGAGCAGTTGCTCAGTGTCTTATAGCAGCTCCAGCGCAGGTCTTTGTTGGTGAGAAGTTTTGAAGGTTCTTCCCATCCTTAATCGCTAGTGTTCATGTCTAATAGCAGCTATGAGTCAGGTCTTGCTCTATGTGGAACTTGGAGGTTCTCTCTGTGCTCAGTGGATAGCGATGGTGCCTAATACCAGCTCTGGATTGGGTCGCCATCGGTATGGAGTTTGGAAATTATCTCTGTGCTTAGTGGCTTGCGGTAGTGCCGGCAGTTCACAGCATATAGTGCCGGTAGTTCACAGCAGATAGGGCCTGCCGTTCACAGCATTTTGTCCAGGGGCTCGCAGGTTAGGTAGATTGCAGACTGTGAAATTGACCCCATGTGCGGGGCTTTGCCTGTCTAGGCTCTAACTCTGACTCATAACTGGAAGTGTCATTGTGGGAATGTAATTCTACATTGATTATGGAACAGAGTCCGATAATAGCAAACATCTTTAAAACTTCTCTTGTTTATTTTCTTCTTTGAAAATCCATTAAGGAAAGGGTAAAGGTATTTATTATACATTGTGGAGGACCAAGCTGGAAGTTCTGTAAAAAAAAAAAAATGCAGTACTGTGCAAAAATAAATACTCTAGCTTTTTTACATAAATGTAGTCTTTGATTTTTGTCTTCTGCATTAGTGTGTCAAGAGAATGTTTTTAAAGAATTCCAAGCATTCGTTTTACGAGCTCTGCCAAGGATGGTATGGCTGATCTCAACTTCATCAAGGCTGTCTGGGATTACCTGGACAGAGAGAAGCAAGCGATACAGCCAGAATCTCAAGAAGAACTGAATCTTGGAACAATCTACCCACTGATTGTAAGAGAATTGATGTAGCCAAGCCAAAGTATGTACTTCCCATAATATTTATTATTATATTATTATATTATTTTTGAAAGCATCTTCATTGTACATAATTTTTTTACACGTGTCTAAGACTTTTGCACGGTACTGTATATCTGGCAGTCTATATTTATTACTATATTAGTAAACTGACATCATTATCAATCCAATCCAAGGCAATGCCTCCCTGTTCCTTTTCCTCTACTTGCAAAAGTAAAAAGAATGCCCTTGCTTTTGCAAAGCAGAAGAATTTTGATTTTGTCTTTACACAGACACCTTTCACACATGTCCGTATTTGTGCCTGCAGGCGTGGGGGTTTCTGCCCGTGCATGCGTGCTCAAATAGCCGTGAGGGCGGGGACTCTGCGGACCCATAAAATCATTACAGCTTTTAACAGGTTCCAAGGACCGTGGCTTGCTTTTTAAATAAATCATAAACAAGGAAAAATATCAAAACCATTAATCTTTCATTAAGCTAGCCGGATAAAAAAGAATCGCTTAAAGTATCATTCGTTACCATCACTGCAAGTGCAAAGCCCCCACCCCCCCCTGCTGACATCAAAGGGTTCTCAAAGAAAAAGAGGGAGACAGTAAGTCAGTTAGCGCCATTTGGCTGCTAACCAGCCTGTTTGAATTTCCTCTGACTCATATCAGGGGCCAGGAAACCAAGATGTGGACAACAACCTTTCAGGAAAAGCAAATTGATTCTGCTGAAATAAAAAAAGTGAAAACACTAGAAAACAGGCAACCACATCACCACCGTTTGTCTGCTTTCAAACTATCAATGTAGTGTGTCGCTCCGGGACGAAGGGCGTGGCTGAGAGGATGTTGGGTCTCTCTATACAACAGTGAGCGGCACATGAAATTTCATCTCTTCACTGTCAGGCAGCCCTTTATCTTTTGTTGCGTGGTGGGGTGGAGGTTGTGCGTCTTGGGTGTGTGTGCATGTGCGTGTGTGTTGGATGGAGGGTGGCAAACCACTGTGTTTATGTTCGATATGCAACAGCACAATCTTGAAAGGGGTAGATATTTGCCTGAGAGGGGATTCTGGAGGCAATTTGATTTTTACCAGCTCTTCTTTTTGAACTGCTGCCATCGCACATAATTAAAAATGTAAATCAAATAAGCCACGCTACCAGTAGGCAAAAGTCACCGTCATTACCGCCAGGAGTGTGAAATGCCAGCTTTGGTTTTGCTGATAGAAGCAATGGGGGCGCACTTAATCTGGTCACACCTGTGTGGGTCAGATAGGACCCACATCCAGCGCTGACTTTGTTGGTGAGCCAATGGCACAGGCAGGTAGGGACATGTATGTGCGGACCAGCATATGATGCTTCCTTGGGAGTGCCAGTGCTGGCAAATCCCAGACCTGTGACCTCTCAGGGCGTTGCTATTGTTTAACTCTGAGGCCACTTCTGTAGGCTTTGATGGACCCGCCCTTTCTGTCAGGGGCGTTGCCAAGGAGTCGTATATTAACTGGGGCTGAATAATAGATTTAGTGACAGAGGCACAGATGCAAGGGGCACAGATTCCCCCAAGCATTAGGGATCAATCAAACCAGGCATTAATTAAGAGAACAATGGACTCATTAGGTAATTATTGATTATTACCTAAATCGGGTCCCTCTCATGTTCAAATCCCAATGTACAAAGGCATCAGCTACCTACTAACCCCTTTTAAATAAGAAAAAACGACAATTGAATGTTAACAATAACATAAATCATATAATCGCTATCGCCGACGAAAAAAAAGAAGGGGCATTTTATCAAACAGCCAGATGGCGAAAACATCTCCCAGTGACACCAGTGTGTTACCTGCACAGGTGATAGCATGAATTCAAAGGGTTTGGAGACAGCAGAAGAAGACTGCGGAATATTGATGAGCATGACACATCAGGGATGACGACTACACATAGCTGCCATTACAACGAAGAGCCTGTGAGAGCAAAACTGCCACTGCCTGCCAGTGCCATGAGAAACACTTCCACCAGCTCCCCCCCCCCCCGTCTTCACCTTATCCATTAGAGTACAAATGTATTCACATCTGTGATGAGATATGACAGTTTGGTATCGCTGAAACCCATCTCTTGAAAGCTGTCTGAAAATAGAACAACTCTGAATATGCATGACATTCTTTTGTACAGAAAAGAATGTTCTACTGATAGATGACAACAAATGCCTGGATGGAGAAAAACACATATAACTTCATCACAATAAGGTCCCAGCACTAAAAAAAACCTTTTCATGTGGTTCTGGACTCTGTTTTGCCCTCCTCTGTTTCGACCTGGGCCCTGTAAAATACAGAAACCTGATGTAAGGCATGGTTCACAATTACAATCCGGGAACTCCTTGAACTGACAGGCTCTTCCTTACGCATCAGTTTCCTCTTTCACTTCTTGTTTTTATTGCGAAGTTATGTGAAGTAGGTTAATGATATGCAGCGGATTAAGGCCTTGTCATAGGTCCACACACATCCAGACAACAATGTTAGCAGCAATGTAGATGAAGCTAGCACCGAGGCCCTTTCCTCATCACGTCCCTCGTAGCTAACCTTGTCGGGGTCAAGCTGGTAAAAGGAAAGTGGGAGTGAATGGCATCCTAGAACTCGACAGGCCTGTGTGTCGTAGATTTAGCCATGCCTCTTATTGGATTTCGTGTGGCGCAATGTTTTCTTCTTTTTGTTTATGTCCTGAGAGCTTAATATGAGCACGCCTTTAGTGCCGGCGCTGTTGAAGTGCTCGAAGGGCTTCAGAAGTACCATGGTTTTGCTTTCAAGCTGCTCGGACCACAGTTTGGCAGCTAGGCGCATTTATACGAGCTGCGTATGTAAATGACGTCTAAAATGAAGCATAGTGACAGTTTTGGTTTTGTGAAAGATCCTTTTATCTATGAAGACACTGACCATTGCTTATAATGCTGGGCACAGCCGGCAGGTAGAGTCATTTTAAAAATCAGGCTTGTGAAGTTTTCATAAACACTTTGAATAAAAAAGATGGGGGCTCTCCGCGGGAGCCACAGACAGATCGTAATTACCATTGCTCTCTTTGTTTAGTTTTTTTCGAGTATTAAACCGTCCGGTTTTCCTGGAAGCTGAAAGGATGAAGAAAGTATTATTTCAGCTTTCAGGATGCCAAATGTTAGAATAGTGGGTTGAGAGTCAAAAAGGGTCAAGTGTGCGGGGAGTCGCAGATTCTCAGGCCACAAAGGTCCTATTTTTGTTACTTAAAGTGGAGCGAGCAGCTTGTGTACACTCGTGAAATACTAAATATTTTAATTGGCCAATAGATGATACAAAAGTGTGTTTTGGTGCGGTTTCCCCTTTGTCGATCCGGGGGCCTGCGATGTTTTGGGACAAGCAGGGATGAAAGGAGAAGGTCCCGTAGCTAATGAGATGCTGAAGCGGTGGGAATGATGGTTTTAATTACTGCCGAGGACTGCACTAAAGAGGTATCACTGAAGAGCATGCTGTGAGTCTTAGGTTGGGAGTTCAGACTGATGCCAGTCATGCTGTGCCTACAAGCCTTTGATGTTCACTTCTTTTGGCTCCCCCCTCCCCTCTGCTTATTAGATTCTTGCTGCAAGAAAATGCTTCAATGCACCTTTGTTCCGACCTATGCTTTGAATAAGGAGGAGCATAAAGAGCAGAAACCTCAACTTAAAAACCGAAGAAATCATGTTGAGACCCACGGTGGCTGCATCTTATTGTGTGATGTGTGTGTATGTGTGTGTGCGGAAATGAAATCTGAGGAGCTCTGACCCTTTTTTAAATTTGAGGAGGAGGAGATAGGTGGAGACAGAGGGGGGAGATAGGCTTGTATCAAAAGTGCTACCATGAAAACATCAGGTGCTGCCTTCCAATGCTGTTTGCAAGTGCGAACAGAACCTTGATTTTAAAACTAACTTTCAAGGATCTCTCCGCTCCTGTGGCCAATAAACTGGGAACGCCGCTCTTTGTAATGCATTGTCATCAAGTGACAGCGTCTAAGTCCTGGACTGAGAGCGAAATCAGAGGCAGCATGCCATGGAGCAATGGGGCTCCACTCTCAGCCCGCCCAGCGGGAGGGTGTTGCTACGTGCTCACCCCGTGTCGCTCCGCAGCCCAGCTGTGGCTGGTCTCTTTGTTGACTTTTATAAAGATCACATGGCGTCCTCTTGGAGACAAGCACGGGGAGGGGGGGCAGCCCCTCTGTAGGAAATTGCTCTGGTCAACATCACAGGGCTCCACTTTTCTTTTGCTCCTACCAAAGAAAAAAATATACAAATCAAAACGAAAAAACAGACGAAAGAAGAACGAGGCTCTGTTTACAGATGCAGATTACAAAACACATGTCCAACACGGTAGGTGGCTACATTTTCCAGTGCTGTCAAACTGCATTTTTCACCTGCCTGGCCACAAAACCTGAATTTCCACCATGGCTATGGAATTCCTTTCAAAAACACTGGACTGACGGTTTGCAGCTGGTACTTAGAATGGCAGAGAGTGTTGAGTGTCACTTAAGAAAAAGAAGAGAATTAAACGTCAGCATTATAACCTATTTTATTTGAACTCATGATTTTAGATGATAACTTCAACTACTGCACAGTTAGAGTGTGTTGTACACCAGAAGACAAGAGGTCACTGTTCACCACATCAATCAATCAATCAATCAAATTTTATTTGCTGTGGAAGATTTTACAATAGAACAAAAACCGAAACAAAAAATTCTTCAGAATCAGAGAAAAAGTAGAGGTGTTGTAACTTCACTATTTGTGTGAAGCCAGTGTTGCTGATGGCACATAAATGCTCTATAAAGAGTGTATGTCTATATCTGCCTGCCATTTGCAACAGCTTGTGGTTTCAACCTGAGGGAGACCAAAAAATTAGGCCACAGTCACTGCAGAACCCATAGCCACTGTCAGAGAGAAAAAAGAGCAAACACACAGCTCATGGAGGTTCCATACTCTTTACATTCTCAACTTACAATGCTCTCAGTCAAGGCCTGACTGTGGCCTTATTGCACCACAGAGGGAAAGACACAGAAGAAATGCTAGTCTAGATATAAAGTAAATATATAAAGTAAATGCATTCCCTCTGAAGGCAGTTCCAGCTGTCAATGACAACTCATAATGTCTTATTCTTGCTTCTTTGCAAATACCATTAAAGAAGAGTGATAACCAGACGTAGCTGCAAGTTGTAACCGGTTTCCCTCAGCGTATGGCTAATCCGCGTGACATCCTGACTCTGCACTGATAACTGAATTCCGCTATGATTACTCAGTCGTTATGCCGGCCTGCCGGCTTTCACAGTGTGGGCTCCGGGCTCAAGCAGTACTTATCATCTCTGGCTGAAATACTTGACACATATCGGGCATCTGTTACCAGGTGCCAAATGCTTCTGCATCAAGGCTAATAAAATGGAAACCTGTCACCAGTTTGAAGCTGTTAAACCATGTCCAAAATGTCCCTGTTTGCTCCATTTATTTCTTTAACTTCAAAGCTTTCTTCATCCTGGCAAGTACATTTAAATTGACTCCTAGCAAGTGTATCCTGAGTCAGATGAGTGATCGTGATCAATTCTAGCATTACATATAAAATTAATACGTGGCGAAGTCGCTAATTCCCACATCAATCATTATCCAAGGACAGTAAATATAAGCTTTTACAGAGCATTCCGTTTTAACAACCCATCGACATACATGGAATATTTTACGTATCCAAATAATTAACAGTGGGCCAGTAGAGAAACCCAATCTTAACAATTTAGCCCATCATTTCAAAGTAATCTCGTCAGAGAACTTTGTAGCGGCATTTTTTTTCTTAGCACATGATCCATGTATTGTGTCAGTCGTGGTAATTAGCTGGCGACAAGAAAGTCTACCTCTGAACGTGTGAAGGCGGTACAGATGGGGGGAAGGGGGAGTCAAGAATGTCCATTTAAGTCATCAACCACCAAAGGGATCTTTATCTCAGAACCCATTTGTTTCCACTTATTAGTTCAAAGAAGCTCCTTAATTTTTGGTCAAGGCCGTACTAAGTGGAGATAATGGCACTATTTAGGGTTTTTAAAGATTAAAGGCAGAAACCGTTTGGTTATGGGGGGGGGCATTTTTACTTGCTTTTCTCATCTTGGGGAGGCAGTCATTGTTAAGGACAGCGGAATTTGATTACACTGTACTTTAAAGGGGGTTTTGAAAGGGTAAAAGCAGATCTTTTTTTCTTTCTTAGCCTGCAGAAATACATACTGTGCTGTTCATACACTTGTGTGAAAAAAATATGGGCGAAATTGTGTTTCCACTCTGGTATTAAGCCCCAGTCACATTTTCTTAGCAGAGGTTAAGCTTGGATGTGAAAATGGTGCATGACACCCTGTACAGGATTGGTGCTCACACAGTGCCCCTGTGATGGCGAATACAAACTGCACTCACCCAAAGAGAGACTGGTGCTGTCTTTAATCAGTGAAAGCAAAACTAAGCTTTAACAGGGCCTTTTCACATACCCGGCGCTCTATTCAGACAGACAGAGCATGCTATTACCAACGTTTAAATCACACACATTAAATGACGCCAATTGCATTAACTAATTTCAACAGATCCTCTTGACCCTGAGCTGTCAGTACATCGACAGGTAACGGTGGACGTTTACTTTTCGCCTGAAACTTTCCTTCATAACTCATTATGTTCATGGCACACATGTGTATTACATCAGTTTGGCGCCGCCCTGGTGTGTCTTCAGCAAGGCTGAATACTTAGAAACATAAAGTGGGAAGCATCGGCTGGTGTCACTGCAAATAAACAGCGATGAGGTCAGGTAGGACTTCCAAAGCACAAGTTGCCTTCTTGTTGATTCCGTGCAGGAAACAACAACAATTTTCGTACAGTGAGAGGCAGGTTAGCACAGCCTCTTATTGAAGGCGCTATTACATTTTACAGAAGGATCGCAATGATCTTGAGGAGATAAGGATCCACAGCAGGCAATAGAGAATCTGATTCTCATAACCCGCATACTGATATCACGCCACAGTACCATTACTGTTAAAATTCCTCTGCTGTTTCTGAGATCAAATTTAGGAGCTCCTCGATTTTTCTTTTCTCTTTTTGCACAAATTGAGTAACAGTTCATTTTATGTCTTGGACGCCTACAACAACATCTGAGGCCAATGTTTATTCTCTTGGACTTAGGATATAAGGATATCTTGGATATGGACTCTTGGATATAGGATATAAAATAATTTGTTATTTTCTTTTTTTCTGTTTAACAGTGCAGTGTGAAAATTATCGTATTGGCTCTGTATTGATACCTACGGCAAAATATATTAATTGTGTTTTTTCACAAACAAACAAAAATTTTTCAACGATACATCTTATAAATAAAATTGGCTTTCTCAACATGTAAATTTGATGTCTATTATCCAGTATTTGCAGTATTTGACGTACAATACTATTAAATACCGCTATCCATGCTAATGATAATTTGTATGATTTCGTAATAACACAAGCAGCTTGGTCTTTGTTTAAGTCATACCCCCACCCCACACCACCCCACCAAGTCTGGGGGAGAGGAAAGTGTCCTCATTTGTGTGCGAAATGAATGTCTCGCAGTGGATGATTAGTGTAAAGTGTGGGATCCAGGCTACCAGGAGCTGGGAGCCCAGCTTGTGGTCTGAAGCGTATTCATCAGCTTCTCTGGCCTGGCAGGGGGGCACCTTTTTCAGCCCTGTCCCACTCAGCTTGCTGCTCGCTCTCTGCCTTGCTTTTCTTCTTTAGCTCCATCTCTTTCTTTCATTTTCTCTCTCCTTTCTTTTTGGTCTTTTTCTTTGTTGTTTTTTCTCTTCCTTTTTAGTACAGGGGGTGATGTTTGAAAGAAACTTAAAAAAAAAAAAGAAAGAAAAAAAGATTCTCGTGTCCGATGGCTTATCGTTCTAATAAAAGGTGACGAGAAAAAGAATAGAAACCGTCAAAAGCGATACTTATATAATATTCCCTTTGACACATTTTCTTTAGTAATTCAAATTTTAAAAGCTGCCTCTTACGATAATTGCTATTGCTATAGCTACCCTCCTTTTTTACCACAGGATTGGTAGAAACTGCATTGAAGATTACAAGCCGATTCCCTACACGGACACCTCTTCCAAATTCTTTTTCCTTTATAAAGTACCATATTGTAGACAGGAGTATCAAACAATAATAACACTATCAGATGGAACCTGATGGCAACACACTCAAAAAACATATTGTGGATGCTATGAGCTGCCAGCAAGATATGACAGGACCCTTTGTGTGGAATATGTGTCTCACCTCAGTAAAGAAGAGATGGTAGAGACGTCCATTCTACGAGGTCAATATTAGCAGAAAAGGGAATGGATTAGAGCATGTTACCCATGAAGACTAGAGAAAATACTGAACAGCCTCCTCCTCACTGTGGTGTGAAGCAGCTCCACACTGGAACCGGCTTGCCTTGATTACTTTAATTACGATTCATACTCTATCTTTCTGAAGATGAAAACCAATTGGACTTAGCCCAAATGTGAGTACAAGAAAAGTGAAACAATACACTCATTCGAGTTTTAATAGCCCATTGATGAAAGGGGGGAACTGTGTTTGGCTTGCTGTCATAAAGAAAGTTTGACTTTTCAAGCTTGTGATGTTTTTCCCTTCTCATAGCAGCATAAAAGCATGAATCCTGGTAGTCTGGTGTGAGTGGCGCTACCAAGGCAAACCTATCCGAGTAAAGGGATCTATAAAGGATCCCTTACTGGGAAGGCTGATAAAGTCAATCTGGGCATTCATGCAAATAACCTTGAAAATAACGGGAGGACAGGCAATAGTTTTCAACTCTATTCAATGGATACCGATGCATTTCTCACAGATGGCCCTCCGGACGACTTCCAGCTCTGACATGGTGTAGTAAAAAAACGTGCCCTTCACCTTACAGGCACTATATGTTACAAAGCTGATCCTTCACCTTACAGGCGCAGTGTGTTACAAAGCTGAGCTTTTACGTTACAGGCACAGTGCTGTACAAAGCTGATCCTTCACATTACAGGTACTGTGCGGTACAAAGCTTACCCTTCATCTTACAAGCACTTTGTGTTACCAAACTGACCACTCACCTTACAGCCACTGTGTGGTTAACCTTGTAGGCACTGTGTGGTATAAAGCTGACCATTCACCTGACAAGCATTGTGTGGTACAAAGAACACATTTCTCCCTGCCAGCTGACTTTGACAAACAGTATTCACAACAGAAGGGTCTCACTTTTTCAGGGTCTCACGCGATTTACACTTATATTTTGGGTGCCCTGTGATACTGGTGACAATGGTGAGTTTAAGCAATGAATGAGGGTTTAATAACAGAAACAAAGATCACAATTTGTTATCCTTACTGGACCTCCTCATTTGGCTGCTAAGATTTTTCTGCCCTCATTATCTCTCAACATTTCGATGAGCCTTTGAGTACCTTTGTAGTTCATTAACTTCCAAAAACCAAATCTTTATGTTTTCTGATGACAGGTTAATTAGAACGCACAGTGATTCAGCAGTTCTCTTCTTGGGAACAAACAAATAACAGCATTTATTCAAAGGTTTTCCCAGGCCCCACGCCGGACCTGTAAACCAGGCCAGGCTAAATTTTGTTTAAATAACGCTCTAAACCAGTAAAGGTATTGGTTTCTCAGCCTGAGTGAGACATGACCTTTAAATACCACACTACTAAGGAAAGTCAGTTTGAAGAGGACGGACAAGGTTAAGCCACAATGGTTTAATGAGGTGTCGTTAGGGGCCAGCCAAACCATCCCCAGAATGGAATAAAAAAACCTTTTGATGCATGTCGGTCAGAGAAAGTGGTTTATAACCCAGCTTTGCCCCAGAGGGGTGAGTCAGTGCTCCAGGTGTTACATTAGCACATTCTATAGAGTATTTATTTCACATTTGCATTTTATAGCTCTGTCATAAACGTGTCAGCAATCTTAATGCATGTGCAATAAAAAGCCCTGAGACAAACAAGAAAAAGTCATGCTGGCGTTCTAAAAGCTAGTTAGTTAGCACTTAGGTAAGTGAGCACTTGTTAGTTATGGCTTGGACCTGCTAATTGTGAGCCTCGTAAAAGTGTCCAATTTAAAGCCAAATAT
>JAOYSI010000007.1:1651822-1664579 GCA_025775065.1 Hiodon alosoides
AGGCCAACCCCAGAAAAACAACCCCATAGCATTATCCCTCCTTCACCAAACTTTACAGTTGGCACAATGCAGTCAGGAAGGAAACGTTCTCCTGGCATTCGCCAAACCCAGACTCGTCCATCAGACTGCCAGATAGAGAAGCGTGATTCGTCACGCCACAGAACATGTTTCCACTGCTCCAGAGTCCAGTGGCGGCGTGCCATCCGACGCTTAGCATTGTGCTTGGTGATGTAAGGCTTGCACACAGTTGCTCGACTAAGGAAACCCATGCCATGAAGCTTCCGGCGCACAGTTTTTGATGATGTTAATGCCAGAGGAGGTTTGGAACTCTGCAGTTATTGAGACAGCGGAGCGTTGGCGACTTTTATGCACTATACGCCTCAGCACTCGGCGACCCCGCTCTGTAACTTTGCGTATTAACAGGGGAGAACAACGAGAATAATAAGCGCTAGTGGGCAAAAAAGATATTAGCCAGTACCTGGACTTTCCCCTAACTTACACTTTGTCACCCTGGACAAGCCATCTTATCAAATCTTCAGAACACCAGTTTTTGATGATGTTAATGCCAGAGGAGGTTTGGAACTCTGCAGTTATTGAGACAGCAGAGCGTTGGCGACTTTTATGCACTATACGCCTCAGCACTCGGCGACCCCGCTCTGTAACTTTGCGTAGTCAGCCACTTCGTGGCTGAGTTGCTGTGGTTCCTAAATGCTTCCATTTTGCAATAATACCATTTACGGTTGATCAAGGAATATCTAGGTGGGACGAAATTTCATGAACTGACTTGTTGCAATGGTGGCATCCTATTATAGACTGCATGGCTAGGTGCTTGATTTTATACACTTATGGCAATGGGACTGAATGAAATCCTGAATGAAATTATTAAGAGGTGTGTCCCAATACTTTTGTCCATACAGTGTATGATCTAGGACCACTTTCCTGACTACAAAATCTTTCCACGTTTGTGCATAGCTAAACAAAAATGGGCTTCCCAGGTAACTGACATGCATATTAACAGGGGAGAACAATGAGAATAATAAGCGCTAGTGGGCAAAAAAGATATTAGCCAGTACCTGGACTTTCCCCTAACTTACACTTTGTCACCCTGGACAAGCCATCTCATCAAATCTTCTTTGATTACTTAATTGCTCCAAAATGACTACAATGTACACAGCCTGGAAAATTGACTTCTGGTGTTTATTTATATTTAAATGACAGGCAAGCTGAAGCAGTTAGCCTCCCTCGTTTCATGTGTCAGGAAACTTGGTTCTGCCAAAGAACCGCAGATACGTAACTATTTTTGTCTCAAAATGCTGATCTCTATACAAAACTTAAAATGCCCACAGACGGTACATCTTCAGTGTTATTTTCGGAAGTCAAATATGGACCTGGTGTCACGGTTCACCTTCACCTCTTCTGTTACTCCGTCACGTTTTTCAATCACCTAATTAATCAATTAACATTCCACTAACTCATGTGCAGTTTTGTTCATTCTTTGTTTTTATTCACCCTGCACCTCTCAACTTGGTTGTTTTCTGTTTTCTGTTTTCCTTATAACCCTGTCACAAAGGTTTTATTATTGGGAGTCATTGTACTGTTTCCTTGTTCTTGGGTTTGTGTGCCTGGTGCCATGTGGTTATTAAAGATCATGTTTAGTTTGGACTACAACTGAGTCTCCTTGCTGTGCCTCAAAAGCCGTGTCTGGCTGGGACTCGTGGGAGCTGAACCTGGGTTCATCCATGCTCTGGTGCCCTTTACCATGTGACACCTGGGTAGACATTGTCTCTCACAACCTAACGCTGTGAGCAGATTGCTTTTGTTGTAAGATTTGATTTAGATTAGACTATGCAGTAAATTATGCTCTCCTGTTATTATAGAACCACTTTAACTTGATTGTAACCTGCAGACAAATAGCAGATCTAAAGGAAAGCTTTCATAAAGTTGCCTTGTTATCACTGGTTAAAAACATTCAGGACAAAAGCCTTTGTCACACACTAAGGGATCACAACAGTGAAGTGAATGATCATCAAGTTTTATTCTATCTATAAAAGATTTCTTTTTTAAATTAAATTTTAAATTTTGACACGAGATCACTTGCCAAATATTTGAATTTGTAAAACATTACACTTGAACAAGCATGTAATACAAATAATTTATTGCAAACAGCAGGGTACAAAACAATTTATTAATACTGTTTATTCCCGACTAGTGCCTTTCCAGACTGGAAACTGGTGGACCCTTGTATTATTTTGAATAACACTGACATCTGCAAAATGTGTTGTAAAACATTGAAAAACCGCAAACTAAAAATTAATTTAATGTTCAAGAAAAGAAAAGACAATGCTTACCTCAATAAGGAGTTTCCAAGGTATCTCTTTTAGCACAATATTCCTTCTCTAGCAGGAAGTGGAGAAGTAACAGTTAAAATATGTTACCCTTCCAATGGTCGCCTTTGATTGTCAAACGACTCTGTCCTTCCTTTAACAAACTTTAGTTTTTGAGTAAAGAAGTCTTTCTGTACTGTTTCAAAAGCTGGCCACCGTTAGGATCAACAAGGGAGAGCTTCTCTCTGTGACTGAGTGTGTCTTAAGTCTCAGCTCTCTCTTGGACTGCTCTGCAGGCTTGTGATAGGCTGATGTGAGTTTTCTCCCCCTCTTTCTCCTCCTCTCTCAGTGACTTTGAATGACATACGCATATCCTCTTGCCCCCCTCTCTCTATGATTCTAAATGATCTCTCCCTCTCACTGTGATCCTGAAGGATACTCACATATTCTCTGATCCTTTCTCACTGTGACTGTGAATAATACACTCAAATCTTCTTGCCCTTACTCTCTGACTCTAAATGATACACATATCTTCTTTTGCCCTCTGTCTGTGACTCTGAATAAAACACACATCTTCTTTTGCCCTCTCTCTGTGACTCTGAATGATACACACATCTTCTTTTGCCCTCTCTCTTTGACTCTGAATGATACACACATTTCCTCTTGTCCTTTCTCTCTCCTCCTCTCTCAGTGCTAATCACTCCCTGGGTGTCTGTAAGCTTGCAGTGGCAATAGGAGGAACTTGCCTCTCCTCCAACCTCTGCTGAACCTCTTGTGTAATTTCTGCTTCCAAATTTTTTATCAAAAAACTAAAACTAATTGTAAATAAACTGTTGGTCTACTCATTTATACATGTTTAAAAAGTATGTTAGTCATCATGAAAATTGTATCTGAAACCACACAGTGCTGTTGTTTATGTTCCTACTGAGCAGTGATGGTGAAATGTTTGACATTCATCCAGTGAAACAAAACACAGGACAAGGAGATAGGTTGCCAACATAAACTCTGCTTCAATAAAATGGGGAGGCCACACCAGTAATTAATGTGTCACCTTAAGTTAAACCTTCTCTCTTTTTCAAACAAACATTTGACGAGGCTGCTCGTGTTGACCTGTTGGGTATTAGGTTGTAAACATTTGTCTGGAACCTCCCAAGTGAGGATCCTATTGGGTGCTTCTTTCAGAGCCATCTGCTGAGTAAGGCTCTGCTCTGAACACCCTTGTGTAGGTACACGCTGTGCTCTGTTTTGGGAAACCCATACATACATGTCCTGGGTCTTCTCATTCCCATCCTTGTAAAATGTTCTAGTCTGTGTCACCCTTTCGCTTCTGTCTCTTAGGTTCAGGTTAATGTGGACCTGGGCCTTTAGACGGTGACAGCCACATCTCTCCTCAGGACCAGATCTCTCTGGGTAAAACCTACGCTTAAAAAAGGGTCTCAATTGATTCCATTAAATAATCTTTGTAAGAAATATGCCCTGGGAGGACTAGTAGGGTAGCCTTTGACCATTGGAGTGTGCAGAGAGCCCCTGTTGTGGGCCTTATTATGAAAGACTTGGAAAAAAATTATTATCATCCCTATACCTCTTTTGTCCTGTGTTCGGCAGTGTGGTTAGAGGGTGAAAACTACGAGCCTCTGGGAACGGACCATGGCAACAGTAGCGTTAAAGAGAATGCTATTATATTTTAAGTGGTTTATGGCCTATTCCAGAAACATACATATGCCATCGCTTCATCAGCTGGAGAGCTTCTGAGCAGGCTGGAATCCAGGATCTGACTGCATCCTTCCTGAATCCGTGTTAGCGTGGAAAGGCCATCTGCAGACAACAGGAGCCTGACAAATCCAATGACAGGCACAGAGAACACTTTTTCATCACTGAGAATGAAATGTTTTCATGTACTCATTTGTCAATATTGTCTTGTACTGCACTCGTAAACTACGCCAATTTTGCATCCTGCTCCTTATGTAGCCATGGAAACTTTTGAAAAAGTTGTCTTTAGACAGCATGTCCCAGTCCCCTATTATTCCAAATTTAATAGCATTAAAATCTATAGGATGGGATTGGTGCCGTCAAAAATATTGATAATAACCGGACCGAAAAGGTACAAAAAGCGGCATCATCTCCGGTGTAGTCCTGGCAGCAGGAATCAAGAACCAAGAATGTACCACCTGTAGTGCACTGATGGCTATCTCTCCAACCTTCTACAAAGCTTTGAGGCTGCTCAGCTATCAGCTCCTCACTGATTACTTTATTATTCCGTTTTATTCTGAATTTTTCAACTATTGTGCCATTTTCCAGGAAACCCAACTACCGTTGGGTTCTGGGAAAAAATGTCCAGTTTTTCCAATTTGGATCTACGTTGTCTGGTTTTTTGTTTCCCTTCGGAAAATGCAATCTGTTCAGTGCTTTTTGACAAATTATATTTGTAAAAACAGAAAATCAAAATAACAAATAACAGAGTGTCAGAATAACAAATATAGTGTATAGATGACAAAGTCAAGTAAACAGTAAAGGGAAATCTGAAACTAAACCACATCTTGATTAATCCATGGTTGTGATTTGGCATTATTTACACGAAGCAAAGCTCTGACTGAACTTAAATTGAAACTGGAGCAACAAAACGTGTAGAATTATAACATTCAGTGATTAATTTAAGAAACACGCCGTTACCTCCCACCAGCCATTTCTGGGGGAAAATAAGATGTGAATGGGAAAGAATATCAGACTTGTGTGATTTTTGGGCTGTGTTGTTACAGAGTGTTGGCTACTGTATTGTTTAACTTAATTTAACTGATTCTTATCTTGAGAATTTATGTAAATAAAGCACTGCATCGGCAAAAACATTATCATATTTTCTGCCGACGAACAGATGTGTTATATAAATAAATAGTGTGGAGATTTTACATTGCATTTAATTCATTTAGGAGACACTCTTATCTGGAGTGCAGGCAGTACAGAAAGTCAAAAAGGGAGATGTAAGTGCTGAAAGAAAGTGCATTAGCATTGTTCTATGGCAAGATGTTTTCCAAAAGGGCTCCTTGTGGAAGTATACTATACAAAACGCAGCTCGGGGTCCTGATGAAAAAAATCAAAGCTCAACGCAAGCAACATACTGGAGCCAGTCCAGAAGCCAGATTGATATATTGGCATATGTCCTTCTCGGGAGACACGTGCGGGAGGAGATCGGGCAAGTCGACACCTGTTGGGAATTTAGGCAATTAAGAGCCTTAATTAACAGCCTCATTTTCTCAGTTGGATGAAAGTTTGGGAACAGGAAACGAGCAGAGGATCCAGGGCTAAAACTTCACAGAGACAACAGCCAGCACGGTGACACCTTCAAACTGGGAGAGAAAGAGGTGACGGGCGAGAAAGTGCCTGAGATGCCAAAATGCATCAAAGAACCAGGGAGGCAAAATCCCATTCCTTTATTGTTATTACTCAATACAAAAAAATCTGCCATAATCCAGATTCAAGTTTCATTGCAAGTATACTAAATGTTGCAGTATCACAGACAGTAATGTCCAGCACAGATATATTAGCATGCCAGATTTACTCTGAACTGGGCTATCATTTTCTGTGAGGATCAGGGTAACTGCTTAACTCCATATATGTATTCACACAGGCCAGTAAACAGGGCCCTAGCCCATCTGTCACACTGTCAATATTCACCAAGTGGCCCACGGATTGACTGCTTTCCCCCACAACAGAGGCTGTCTTTATGGGAAGGCGGCATGAAGCATTCCCGCTTTCCACCACTGAACTCCGCCTCAACCAAATAGAAATCTACACTGATTGTCTGGAGGATTGACACCCCGTGCTTGTGCGACTGCGTATTCATCTGATTTTGTAGGAAATGCAGTCACGTGACCCTTTCCTAGGATATCTCAAATATCAGCTAACTACAGGTCAGATGAAATTTATGTGATTTGTATGTTTTTAAAGGGGCGTTCTTTTTTCTTTTTGAAATTAAAACTGTTAGGGATGTGACTCTGACAATAGCGACAGTGAGCAATTGAAATATGTAAGATTTTATTGTATCTCTTATATATATGACTACAATCCTTAATTTTAAACGACATACATAAATATGAATGAAACGCACATGTTAACCCCTGGGGACCCCTAGCTTCCAGCTGTAAACCAAGAGCGACTTAATGATAAAACATAACAAAAGGTAGCTGAACTCTGTGGAATTCTTATTCCCCCAAACTAACTGATGAATTTTTATTATAAAGCCCCAGGAAGCACACCAGAGAAGAAAAAAAAGCTAAAGGAATAGGATATCTCTTTTGTGCTCAGCATTGCCAGCACATTATTCAACATTTAGTACACCGTAGAAACTCCTCAATATATAATTTTGCTTTCCATCCTGAATACCATCCAGAAGTAAGTCCGCCCTTCTCAGTGATATACAGTTGTAAAAACTTGTTACTCACCTCGTGAACCCCCCTCTTTCCCCCCCACTTGGTAGTCTCATCTAATTAATTCATTTTCACAAAAGCATACAGCGAAACACTGCAAATTTACCGATTAACCCTTCCCCTGAGGCTCAGCTCCTGAGGTTTGGAACCTCCCTTAAAACACTCCCAGACCTACATGGAAGATAAGGCAGGAGCATTTCTGTCAAACAGCACACTGAAGCAAGTGGTGGCGAGTGGTCTCCTCAACTGCGGGCCCCTGACGTCAGTCGGCCTGGTCCCCTAGGATGGAACACCCTGTCGACAGATTCATCGATTTTGAGTCCACGTATCAGTACCAGAACACCCACACCACAATGGAAACAGAAGTAATCTTTTTTGTTCCATGGCTGTTCCGTAATTAAACGCCCATTCTCCTCTGCCTGGCTAGACATCCTTCCAGGCAACTCCATCATCTTCTGGATAGATGATGAGCCTAGCATACCTAGGTGATGTAACACAATGTCTTTCTTCCTTAGTTGAAAACATTAACTCATCTACTGATGCCAAAAAAATGCCATCTACTGATGACTACATATATTCTCACCTTCAGAATACCAGCCAGCTCCCTAGTAGGATCAGAAATATGTTGCACTGTTAGGGGAAGTGGTCCAGTAGGTTGTGAGTCCAAAACCCAGCACTGTCATATGATATCACCTTTCCAAGTCAGAACTATTCATCGGAAAATTCATAAAATGTTTTTCCATAGCTGAGTTGCCGCACACAAGCCTAAGATCACCATGCACAATGACAAGCGTCGGCTGGAGTGGTGTACAGCTCATCACCATTGGACTTGAGCTGTGGTAAAGTGTTCTTTGAAATGATGAGTCCCGCTTCACCATCTAGCAGTCTAACAGATGAATCTGGGTTTGGCAGAAGCTAGGAGGATGCTACCTGCTTGAATTCAAAGTGACAACTGTCAAGTTTGTTAGAGAAGGAATAATGGTCTGGGGCTGTTTTTCATGGTTCAGGCTAGACGCCTTAGATCCAATGAAGGGAAGAGCACACAAGGACATTCTAGACAATTTTGTTGCTCCAACTTTGTTTCAACAGTTTGGGGAAGGCATTTTCTTGTTTCAGCATGACAATGCCCCCATACACAAAGCAAGGTTCGTACAGAAATGGTTCGTTGAGATTGTGTTGGCACAACAAAAAACACAAAACACGAAAACAACCAAAAAATAAATTCAATATTTGGTGTGACCATCCTTTGCCATAAATACTGCTTCAATTCTCTTAGTCAAAACTCAAAACTGTCGTGCAGTTTTATAAGATAATCAAACAGCTATCTGTTGCAGAATTCCTTGGTCTTATTTCAGAAAAACTTTGGAAATCTAAAAATTGTTTTTTTTTTCTACTTACACACTAGTGCAGAAGACAAAACATAAATATCAAAGATGAAATTTATGTAAAAAAAGGTAGGGTGCCTAAGACCTTTGCACAGTACTGTACATTTCTGATTACTTGCGTTTATATTACATGCGTTTTCTTTCTGATTTCTGCATTGACAATGAAGTATGTTTGAATTACACACAATGTCTCTGGGACTACAACATATAAATGCAGTGATAAATGGTTTACTCAGAGTTTGAATCCACAGTGGTAATTTTCACACATGCACATTATCGTTGAAGTAATTGGGCCCTGTGCTAGAGAAAAAAAAAAAAAGCAAAAGAACATTGTGATAACAGGATCACAGAGTTTAAGTGCAGTGCATCTCTTAAATGTTATGCTCTTTCTAACGGTTTTTAACAATACTTGCAGTACTCCCTGTCTATACCTGCAGAGATCCCAGTTAGCAGTTTTGCAGTTAGCAGTCTATCCACTGCAAACTTTAGCTACATCACAGACTACTAGCCACCATGGGGAGCAGAAGAGCAGGAATGATTAAGAAATGGTTTATGTCCTGGAAAATTAAATAATTCACACTGAGATTTCAACCATCACTGAGGGTATTCTAATTCAGTAAAGTTGACTCCAAAATTCTGTAGGTTATTGAAGATTGTTAAATTGGAGTTAATCGACTGAGGAGGTCAATTTAAATGCTACTAAAATTTTTTAACATAAACAACAATTATCTTTGCTTGTCTCTAGTTAATACTAATCTAGGAAAAATGGAAGCACAATAATTGCAAGTTATCCTACAATAACATATTTGGATTTCAAGAATTGATCTCCACCACAGAAGGAACAAGAAATTACCTTGCTCATATCTTTATTATTTTAGTATTTTTAGAAAACAGAAAAAAAAGAACTTAATTATTATTAATGGTTTCCCTTTATTTATTATTAGAACAGAACTGCAGCACCATCTGGAAGATATCTCCTGTAAACTCTTTAATACCCAGTCCCCCCATCAAAAAACACACATTTTTCTGCTCATATTTGAGGCAAGGTTCATCCTCTAGAACTTATCTATTTTGTAAAATGCCAAATAGAGATATTCAGCCTTGATCGCCCCTGCATCTATTCAGTTTTGACGAGTTCAGTTTTGATTGACATTTCAATTCTATTACATTGTAAGATTGTTGAGAAGCATTGTGGTTGCTAAAATCTGTGGATGAAGTATTAAAACCACCACTAAGAAAACAAAAAATAAATAAATGCAGAAAATTCCTAATCTGGCAGCTGGTGTGGTGTTACTGGTTACTGGTTTTAGAAATGTCAGTTTTTCAGTTATTTTAAAAACCCATCCTGTAACATTAAGAATATATATTTACATGCATATACTGTCCCAATATTCTCAGAGAAAACATTGGATACTATCAGTAGATCTCTAATGGAAAATGTATTATTGAGACGTTTTATTTCTGAAGGTTAGCAGCTTGTAAGGAAACAAAATTAAAAAAAAATTCTGAAGTTTCTTTAATTTAAATGATCAAATGACGATAATTCTAAAATAATTGCAACAATTAACAGTTGATAATATACAAATATGATTAATAAAAACATGTCTTCTAACATAAGTCTCATATTTAGATATGAGTAACTCTTCAATATTTTACAATTGCATTATTGAATATAAGCAAGAATAGTTAAAACGGACAAGCTTTTTCACATTTCCTGACAACGTGCTGTGATCGGAAGAGGAGTTACCACCAGAAGGTCAATGGCGAGTTTAATATATGGAACTGTTTTATAATAATAAAACTATAGATTGTTTCTTTTTTGTGGTCACAAATATGTCATTCAATTTTTAGTTAGAATATTCAAAAAATGTGCTTTCACCTTATCTTTCGATTACATCAGATCTGCCGGTAAAGTGTGTGATTGGTTTTTCATGCACTGTCATTACATATTTGTCTAGGCAAGTGAATAATTCAAACATTTACATTTAAATTTAATACAGCTTAGAAATGTAACTTTGATTCCTTTGGATTTTGATATGACAACGATAAGACAAAAAATCTTCCCTTTTAAAGTTTGTCTACTTTATGTATTAATTTAATCGTATTGTTTTATTAAACATTTTTCAAAAATACTGTAAAACGGCACGTGGAGCTGTGAGAGGCCAACGGAGCAAGTCGACTTGGAAAAGGGAACAACCAAGTACGTGATAAGCACTGGCGTTTCGTGCAGCACTCTGGACTCGAGCGGCCCAGGACCAATTACCTGCATAAGCATTGCCTTGACTAGGAATGACTGGGTTTTCATACAACTTTTTTTACCACCGAATTGGCATTGTTCATTACCCTATCCTAATAGATTGATTGTGTGCAGAATTCAGTTCATCAGACATATCGCCAACAAAGTCAAGTTCAGCCATGAAAGCACTGCTGGGAACTGGCAGTCCACTGTCATTAGGTTAAAAAACTGTTTTACTGCAGATGACACTGTCAATTACACCCACGAGTATAACTACACTGTGCCAACGGTACCCCAAAAGCATTCCCTTTGGTTGGTCAAACTATTGCTATGAATGACCAGATGAAGTTAAATCTGATATAATTACAGTCAGAAACCCCAAGGCAAGGAAAGTGGAGGTATGCTGTTATTCCCAGGCCGTGGGACATGCACGCATGACGATACTGCTTATGTTTCAGTTTCTTTAAATATAAATATAAGCATTCCTGCTCTGACAAATTGCCACCTTCTGGAGTGTTTACACTGCTGTAACCACACGCCCATTCCTTCCATATGACTACCTTTCTCTTCCACTTCCTCACAAGATCTTCAAGTCTCGACTCCACCCCTTGTCCCTCAATATTTAATATTCTCCAATGTTTTCTCTGATTAAGTATTTACCTCAACATTATACCCATTTTAAAATCTGATCGTCAAGGACAAAATAAATCAATTTATCTTCATGCATTGGCCCAGTCTTTTCTTGCATAAATCTTTTGCTTTAAGTGCTCACTAATTTAAGACTAACCCTGTTATCACCAAACCAAATATCTTCCCTCTACATATAGAGGAATAAAGTTGCCTCAAGGACCTATAAAATCAGCCATTAATTATTTTCAACCATTTAGAATTATTTTTAAAGCCTTTCAAACTCTTCTCATGCACCGTAAGTAACTGACACCAAATTTGGTATGTATATTAGTTGTAACTAAATTCTGACAGAAAGGTTTCTACTGCCGAAGATGGCCACAGCACACTAGACTGACCTGATAAGACACAACGCGATTTTGCCGTGTCGGTTTCATGTCCGTTCATGTCACTCTTAAACTACATGATTCAAATTGATTTTTCAGACACGTTTCAAAATCAGCCAATGACCTAAAATCATATTGGTGTCTTGTTGGGTCGGTCTGGTGTGCAGTGGCCTTAATAAGTTTATCCATTTGACATACTTGTGCAGTTTTGTAAATATTAATTTTAATTATAAATATTTTTAATAAATCAATGTATTTATTTTATAAGTATATTTATAAAGGACAATATGACTTTGCAACTTGGGCTGTTCCCTACATGTGCCTCCCTGCTGACTGGCGCCGATTCTTCCATTTGACGTCAATGCTTCATAGAAGCAAGAAAAATGCTTCTGTGGAGAGTTCTTGGCTATTAAAATAGATAGACATACTATGAAATTGTATGTTTCAAAGTAATTTTTACAAATTGAACTAATTTGGCCAGGAACAGCAGACCGCCTTAAGCAAGCAGATATTCGGCGTCGACAAGTGGCATTGTCTAGACCATTTTTAGTTAACCATGCATTGGTCTCTTCAGTCCTCATTTCCCTGCCATTACTGTTTGAACCTCTGTGGATGGCTACTATATTTTTATCCTCTAATTTTTATTTTAGGGGACATTGTGTTTATTTATTTATTCATTCATTTTTATTTATTTTATGTTTTATTTTATTATGTTGTATTATCTTTGTTATCTTATGTTTATCTTATTATTTTCTGTGAAGTGCATTAAATATTTATTAGTGCTATATAGATAAAAAATCCTGAAAACCACAAGATGACCACTTATTCCCTTGGGCTGTTTCAGTTCAAGTGGAAGCCCTTCGGGTAAAGCAATTTCCCTGCAATTTTTGAGTGATTTATGCAGTGTTGTCTAAGAGAGTACATTAAAGATTCTCAGCTGATTAATTTTGGATTATGTGGTTGTGTTTTCCTCTGACCAGGTGGTCAGTCATTTGTGGAACCTTGGCCTCAAGTTAATGAGCGAGAGGTCTGCTTCATGAGGCAAATCATCAACCAAGCAGGGAGGATCCAGAGAAGATGGCAGCTATGTGAGACTGGTCGTTCTCAGCAATGGAAAAAAAAGCCATGGTGGCCCAGAAAAGCAAAACAAGACAACTAATCACAACACACAAACACAACAATCATTCAAAACAACTCTAGTAAAGCAAAACAAAAGATGAAGCACAAAAACCAAAAGAAAAGCATTAAAACAATTAGGAAAAGCTATCCAAAATCGAAACTGTAGCTGTATTAACCTTAACTAAACATTTCAGGAAACTGAAGAGTTCCAGCCACTAGGGGGAGACACTGTAGGTGAAGTTGCTGTTCAAAAGCAAAA
>JAOYSI010000007.1:1664679-1682847 GCA_025775065.1 Hiodon alosoides
CTCTGGATCATCCAGATGGTCATTGGCAAACTTCAGACGGGCCTGGACATGCGCTGGCTTGAGCAGGGGGACCTTGCTTGCGCTCTCTTCAGGTCATTGACCAGGTCCTGCCGTGTGATTCTGAACAACCTGTAATGTACGTGTGACTGTATTTGAGACTGTATTTAAGCCACATTCTGAGTTGAATTTGTGTGTTCCAGGCCAGGGGGGCTGTGGTGGGGGGAAATGCTTAGGGAATTGGCAGCCAATGTAATGAAGCCAACACTGGTGTGATGTGATCGTATTTCTTACGTCTGGTGGGGGGAAAAGCTTGGGGAAGAGGGAACAAGAGTGAGAACGGGAGGCTGGCAATGCGAGTGACACTCGTGTCCACTAAAGGGACACAGTGACAAGGTCGGTTGTAAACTTCCTGCGTATAGAATTATAAGTACTTACATGGTATATATTTTAAATCCTGCCTGTTCCATGTTATCCTCTAAGATACATGATACAAGGGATGATACATGATGCATTAAACAGCTGATCTGGGGTCTAGTGGGGATGTATGCCGAGATTAGTTTGCAGAGTTAGCCAGGAGCTAATCTGGTGGTAGCTTGGTGAGTGAGGGTTGAGTGTTTTGATTGTCCAGAAGATCATTCTGAGAGAGGAAGAGAGAGAGTTGGTTAGCAGGGGCCCGTTCAAGGGTTTTGGACATAAAGGGGAGCAGGGAGACCAGCCTGTAATTATTTAGAACAGTGGGATCCATTTAATGTTTTTGAGTAGGGGTGGTACTCTGCCGTCCTTGAATGGAGTAGGGAAGCAGCCAGTGGACAAGGAGGAGTTAAGTGAGGCTGTGGGTCGGTGTTCCCGCAGGAGCTGTAGGACCTCTTGTTCTGACAGCAGGGAGAATTCAGAGAAACCTGTGTGGCTAGGGATGGTGGTAAGTGACGAATTAAATGGAGAGCAAGTGGTCGGATGGGTAAAGGTGGAGTGGATCTACTTTCTGTTGAAAGTGATTAGCGAAGTCATCTGCAGAGAGACAGCAGGGCAGGAGGGATAAGGGGGGAGGAGAAGGTAGAGAAAAGTTTGCGTGGGTTATTAGCAGTGGCCTGGATTCTGAATTGGTAGAATGTTAATGGTGGAGGGAAAAGTCACACAGAAGGGACTCGTAGGTAGACAGGTCAGTAGGCTGTTTGGAGCTCTCAGTGGAGCTCGGGATATGTGCAGGGTGTCTGAGAGCCAAGGTTTTGGTGGAAGCTTACTTGCTGGTCTGGGGATGAGAGGCCTGGTGGGAGCAATTATTGCAACAGCATTCGAAAGAGGAAATAGAGAGGTTAGTAAGGAAGACGGTATATTTCCAGGAGGGGGAGATTAGCAAACCTGTGCCACTGCCCCTGCCAGTTAGGGTGCGATGCTATGGGTGGGTACACTAGTGACATCTCAGCAACATTTCTTCTGGTTAAAGAATAAAAGTGGCTATTTTCTCCTTTTACCAGATAAAAGTCTTTTCTGTAATGGCACACAAAGTTGGCCAGGGTCCTGGGCATGCCAGCTGCAGCCAGGCTATTGCATGGTCCTTAAAAAATCCTAATCATTCTATGTAGGAGACAGCAGTGTTGACTGGTGTTCCTTCAACAGCTATGCCTAATAGTTCATTAAAACCACAAACTGGTATTCCTAGTCCAAACTTGATTGCCAGTCCTAGATTAAAGAATCACATGTACATAAGTATTCACAGCCTTTGCCATGACACTCAAAATTGAGCTCAGGTGCATCCTGTTTCCACTGATCATCCTTGAGATGTTTCTACAACTTGATTGGAGTCCACCTGTGGTAAATTCAGTTGATTGGACATGATTTGGAAAGGCACACACCTGTCTATATAAGGTCCCACAGTTAATAGTGCATGTCAGAGCACAAACCAAGCCATGAAGGCCAAGGAATGGTCTGTAGACCTCTGAGATAGGATTGTATCGAAGCACAGATCTGGGGAAGGGTACAGAGAAATTACTGCAGCATTGAAGGTCCCAATGAGCACATTGGCCTCCATCATCCATAAATGGAAGAAGTTTGGAACCACCAGGACTCTTCCTTAGAGCTGGCCGTCTGGCCAAACTGAGCGATCCAACCTGATTGAGCTTGAGAGGTCCTGCAAAGAAGAATGGGAGAAACTGCTCAAAAATAGATGTTCCAAGCTTGTAGCATCATACTCAAAAAGACTTGAGGCTGTAATTGGTGCCAAAGGTGCTTCAACAAATTATTGAGCAAAGGCTGTGAATACTTATGTACATGAGATCTTTATTTATTTATTTATTTATTTATTTATTTTTTAATACATTTTCAAAAATTTCCAAGAAACTTCTTTCACGTTATCATGTGTGTGTTTGTAGCATTTTGAGGAAAATAAATAATTTAATCAATTTTGGAATAAGGCTGTAATATAACAAAATGTGGAAAAAGTGCTGTGAATACTTTCCGGATGCACTGTACTCCAGTCTTTCCCCGAAATAGTGTGCTTTATTACATTTATTTATTTAAATAATAGATATAATTAAAATGAGAAGATAGTAAAGTTGGATGTATCCTGGCTCATAGCCTCCCACACCTTATTGCTTTTACTTCAGAAAAACGTTAAAAATGGGGCAACAGCCCCTTTCGCCACAATCTAATTCAAAATGCTATATTTTTCAGATCAACAGAAAGATATTAACATGAAAGATATTCCTATTTTGCCTTTGTAGCTACATATAGCGGGAGCAAACTAATTAGATTTTTTTTCCAGAATCTAGCCATGCAAAATCTGAATCATGAGGCTGTGGACTAATGATATTAGTGAAAGCGAGCTATTCTAATTTATGTCACAAGCTAGTAGGTCTTGTCATGCCTTTTGCAAAAACAGTGTGCAAACAGATGCTATATTATAAGAGCAATCAAATCGCTTACCATTATTCTCGTCATCTTACATGGTCTGGAGCAAGATTGCTGGATTGGACTGGATTTGCTTTTACTTTCATATATGGGACTGTAAATCAGACCAGAGTGGATCAGGGTACCATTTATTTAGATACATGTACCTGAAGGCTCCACACACTCTCGTGTGGACCCATGAAGTAGATTTCCTTTCTATAGCTTGTTATTGTGAGTTTGGTTACATCTCTCATTCTGTTTGTTGAGCTGGATATCTGTGTTATATTTCTCTGTGTTAATTTAGTTAATATTTAAGTTCCTGTACCAATCACTGCACCTCATGTCTGTTTCAATTTATTTTACAATGAAATGTTGCCAGACAGAGTGAAACAGAGATTTTAAATGCTCAAAGTTCAAAAGCAGGGATTTTTTAAATGAGTACCACAGGGCTGAACATTTGGTTCATAATAACAATAATAATGATTATTATTATCATTATTATTTATGATTATTATCATTAACAATTAATCATTTTATTATTAACATATATAAAGACATCCTCTAAAATACAATTTAAATTTTTTTATTTTGAATATTTAATAAAACCATTATAATAACATTTTGAATCTAAGCCACATGTGAGGTAAACATGCGACTTAGAGAAAGCTTTGTCTTTGTCAATGCAGGACGTACTAAAGCAATGTGCCGTTGTTTGCCATTTCAAATTTACTTTGATGATGCATGCTTAGTTAAGGAGTGCCTCCTGATATATTATATAGTGCCAGGCATATCAGTTCCAGTATATCAGAAACGGCTGCCCTCTTGGGTTTTTGTGCACAGTGTTTAGCGTTTAGAGAGAATTTGGAAAATAAATAAATGCTTTGCATGCAAACAATTCTGATAGTTACTTTATAATCAATTTCTGTTTCTTACTGTTAATGGTAACATTTGAAAGCTACTAGAGCTAGTCAACTCAGAGGTGCAGCCTCCACATGAGCCAAAATGCTTAAACGCAGTCTGCATTTACCTTTAATTTAAAGTTTTTTGGAATACTAGAGACTTTATAATTACAAATTGTAATTGGCTTAGAAGACTTAAAAACTATAATTAAAAGTCTTAGGTGATCTGGATCACCTCTCTTTGTGGTATCAGTTGGTTAAGCAAATTTGTTTTATGGAAAAGTTTTGCAATTATTTGGAAAAGGGGGGCATTTATGATAGCCTAGATCCTGACATTGAAATATAAACTTAATTACTAGTATGTATTCCTCCATAGTTCAATTTATTTGAGACATACTTCATAATATAATTATATGTATAATTACTTAATGTTAAAATACAGCAGAAAACAAATATATGTGAATCGGACCGAATGGCAGTTGAACTGAAGTGGTGCAACTGTTCGTCTAATCAACAGTGTTAGACACCACCGTAATGGGGTAGGTCATTTTCAATAGCAGGTCAAATTCGGAGTAAAAACCGCGCTAGTTATGAATATAAAAGTCGTAAATGAGAAACGGACTATAAGTATTCATATCAAAAGCCCCTGGTGACCGGTAATGCATTTCACTGACAATCATATGATGGGTTCCTCTATTACGAACCAGAGACGCACCATTGCATCCATTAAATTATAAATGATCACGTGTATTAGTAGAAGAACTTGGAGCTACAGTGCCTCGAGCATGACATGTGCTTGCATCTTGCCACAGGTAGCGTCGGGGCTCCGCCCACAGTATTAGATTCACCGAACCTTTTTTAATAGCTGAACAAGCATAGCTTAATAGTGCGTGATTTGTAGTTATTTCGGTGTTTAGGTTTCCGTCACATGCACGAGTTATGGGTTATTCTGCCATCGAATTTAAGTAATTTTATGTAATTGAATCAGACCCCAGGAAGCACGAGAACTCGAGAGTTTGAAAAGCAGTAGCCCATAGAAGGAAACATGAATACAGAGAAGGCAAAAGGTGTTCAAGGACGATTTCTCAAAACTCTAAGAATGCCCAACTTTCTGAAAGACACGACAAAAGGTGAGTATGGGTTTAAATTTTTTTTTAAATAAAATCTGAAGTAGACTGTTAAACTATTCTAATCAAAGCAGCATTTGCGCATTATTGCCCTGTGCGAGGAACACAAACGTTTTTTAAAAATCTAAATATTGTTAATGTATTTTTGATTGGTTATAGAAACTACGTGCTTGGCTTGTAAATTAGTGGTAGTTGCCATTTTATTGTCTGTTACCGGTGGATGACTTGTTTTTATTGGCGTGCTTTGAAATTTTATAAGCACTGGGATGCTTTGGGGGGTCAGGCCTGGTAAATATTGTATTTTTCTGTATGTAAAGCGTCTTTGTGACATGGAAACAAGTAAAAAGCGCTTTATAAAACTTAATTGATTGATTGATTGATTTACCGCTTTTCTGATTGACTGTTAATTTGTTGTATATTTAAAAAAAAAATTTTTTTTTGAAATTGTCTTCAGTGGAATTTAGCTTGCCCCAACAAGATATTTCCAAAATAAATAAAAAAAGATTTATATTAAACGTAATTAAGTTATAGGTTATCCTGCATGGGATTTGCCCGATCATGGTGGTATGGTGCCATGTCCATTTACACAGTAAGAAGTACAGATATGGCAGGATAGCTGACAATTTCGGTACTCTGTTAGTTTTGAGGCCGATGTTTAACCGTGACATCTAGGTTAGCCTTGAGGGTCGGGTCAAAATAGAATTATGACAGGTTATGTTTCTAGCAAATACGCAAGTCCCTTTAAATGTATCCTGTTTATTAAACAGGTTTGACCAGTGTGTCAGGATTTGGCATCTTTAAATCACAGCATGTGATAATTGTTTAAAAGGCTGTTTCCCCTTAGCACCAATGCTCTTTAAAGGTGGATTAATGTTTGTTCAGAGGACACAAACCGAAAATTATTGTTTCAGTTAGTGTTTTCTTAACACAAAGACGCCACCCATTATCTGGAAGCTTCTATTTAACACATCCTGTAGTTAACGTAAAGGCACACAGTTGTGGACCTGGTTGTGATTTTTATGGATTAAAATATATTAAAAGGAAATCTTTGGTATACTTTTATCAAAATAATTTAGTATTCGAGTGGCTATTTTCTTTATTTTACATTTGCCAATGTAAATAAAATATTGGTCCTGGAAATACAACTTTTGAAGAACAGGATGACTGATTGAGAACAGAGAAAATGGAATAGTTTCTGGTGTTATAGAGATGCGTTACATTTTTCTAAGCTCAAAATTGGGCCTTCAAGGAGTCTGAACTGAAAATAATAGTACTGAGAAAGTGTTACAATGGGCCATCAGGTCAGGCGACACTAGTAGTTTTTAAATCTTGGGAAGTAACCCGAACTCTGATGCATTGTGTTTTGGCGCCTGTTTATTGAGCAGGAGTCCCAAAGCTGGCACTACTTGGTCCTTGTATTCCTATATGGAATGCAAATGTTCACATGTGACCAGTGGATTTGTGAGTAAGATGATTTGATAATTTTGGAATTGCTGCTGGCAAAGCGTCTGAGATTTCCGTCACCTTAAATGTTGTTTAAGACGAATGGTATAAGCCAAGCCTCTTAAAAAGCCTACCCGCAATCCTTTTGTATTGTCCCAATTCTCAGAACTTGGACATTTATTTAAAAATTGGTTTTCAACTCCAGTGTGCTGGGGCTTAGGGGGAAACACTGTCTTGCCTTTCTTCAAACCCAGTAGCATTTCTAATATTAGTGTTTAAATAGCTATTGAGATTAGGGTATATCAGTACAGTTATATAAGTCCTGCATGTTTAGGCATACTTTCCTTCAGGTTTTCATTATTTCATAAACCTTCAGAACATAATAGTATTCCATTCATTCATATTTTGGCCCTTGCACTGATACAAGCCCTCTCATTTACAAATAAGCGAAGCTATCACTCTGCTATAGTATACAGTATCCACAACAAACTTTGTTTGCCCTCCCACACTTTGAACTATAGTCCTTATTGAAGTCCCTCTTACGGTTGGTCTAGAATGAGGTAATTGCAAATGGGGGTCTGTTTAAAGGCCTGACCCACTGTGAGTGGACAGAGACAAACCAGTGCAATTCTGCATTCTAAAGGAAGTAGGACGCACACACAAATGCGCACACATACAAAATAAAACTCTCTCACAGAGAAACAATCACAATTTCTCACCATATAACATGCAGCCTCTCTAACGTTCTTGCCAACATTCAGTCTCCCTTATCCTCGTTCACAGATTCTCCTTAGCATCAAGTGTTCAATCAAGTTCTTAAATTCCAATTAAAAATGATAAAATCATTGAGTTTATCATTCATTACTAAAGCATTTGGTACAAGGATGTAAGAAATGATATGAAAGTATAAGATTAACCTGTAATCATAGAAATAATGGAAGTAGGTTGATGATGATGGTAATAAACAACAACAGCTGTCACATACTGATGTGCTTACTATTGTGTATGCCTTTTCACCAAACAGGATTAGTAGGTTTTGCAGTATTTGAGGCAGGATAGCTGGAAGTTTTTACCTCTGCTATATCAACGTTACTGCACTGCCTGTGCAGAAAGTATTGTGCTTAGTCCCTATCTGAATTCCTATATCAATCAATTTTTTTTTGTTTTAGTTATGGCTATGAACTTTGTAGTCAGTTTTAATCCGTTGGCAATTTTTCTAAGTTCTGTTCGTTCATTTTAATCGGTGCTATTGTCAATCTGTGAATAAATTCTTCCTTGTGCGTGGTCTCTATGTATTTTAGTTGTTTTTTGAAAGTTTTTGTTGGAAGGAGTGTGGATTGGCCTTTGTTTGATGAGCCCAGATGGTTTTGATGTTGGAAAACAGTACAAAAAAATAGGTTTGACAAAAAGAAAAATGTTTTTTGTCTATTTGTGTGTTGTTCAGAATTAACGGTAGTATAACATTTTCTTGTTGTGTAGTTGGTTTTATGCACTTTTGATCCAGTTATAGCCATCTTGATGCATCATGATACAGAAAAGCTATGCATCCAGTTTGGATTTGTACCTGGTTCCTTGAAATCTGTCTTCCCCCCCCCCCCCCCCCTAGAAAATCTTATTTATAGACCTCCTGTCAGTGCCTGGGTTGTACAGTATTGCTCCAGCAGAGTGAGATGCTGTAAACCTTGCTCTTTGTGGGATAGCAGGTTGTCTGTATAGAGCATCACCATTTTTTAAATTTATTGATTATATAAATTGAACATTGCTGGCATTAGCGCAGCTATATTGCATAGCCTTCAGTTCTTTTGAACCCAATTTCCATACCACGGTTATTATCAATCCCAGTTTTCAATAAAAGTGTTGAACATTTTGCATTTTCCAGCTGGAACAAAAAAATGTAAAAGAGGGTGTGTATTGAATTTACTATATCATAAATTCCCGCACTCTATTGGCGACTACATAGTATGTATCTACATAGACAATTGTAAAATTTTTGCAGATGATCGGAGCCTTACTTTTCAATTTTGGTAATTATGTTCTGCAAGCACACCTCACAGCATCATTCACTTTATCTTAAGGTGCCATCATGTACAGTGAGGATGAGGAAGAGGCTCAAGTTCCGATGAAGAAGCTGAGCTCCATGTGGTCCACATTCCAGGAGAAACTCTCCCTAACCCGTAAGTCAGCGGTCATTCGGCAAGCCTGCCAGAAGCATAGATCTTTAGCGGTTTGAACCATAGCAGTTAACAGTTTTAGTTTTATTCTTGAAAGAAAATGCATACCTTGAGCAAATTATCCAAGTCAGTATGTTTTAGGGCCACCTCAGCAATTTGGTACCAGCCCAGGGTTAAGGCTATAGGTTTCATCCAACTTAAAAGTAATGCTGAAATAGTTGTTGTGGTGGCATTGTGGAGCATCCATGGTATGCTGCTCAGATTGCCAAGGCTGGTCAGCCCTACTGCAAAGTTTTGGTAACTAATTCATATGACCGCAATCATTTACCTGTCCTTACCAATGGAAAATCTGTTTTCTGTCACAGCATACAGTCCTGCCAAGCCTTTGACTGTGTCTTATATTCATTTACCTATAGGAGGTACACCGAATCCAACACCGGCAGTGCCAATGGTCCCAGTGGACAGACCTGTCCGTGAACAGTTCTATGCCAGTGGACACTTTTTCTTTGAGTACCTGGTGGTGGTCAGCCTCAAAAAGGAGGAGGGTGGTGTCTATGGGCCACAGATCACCTACCAATTCCCCAAGGTCAGCCAGCCCCTCCCTCCCCTTGTCAATCACTGCCTGGTCAAGGTGTCTGACATTAGGTAGGCAGGTGGGCATTTAGGTGGCATCTGTGAGTGTAGTTTGAGTGCAACTGACAAGGGGTGGGTTCCGTTATTTGTGATGGGCAGTAAATGGGCAGAGAACTGGAGTGGGTGGATTTTAATGGCCTGAAGTAGACCTGTATGTTTTGTTTTTAGCGTGATGGGATGATAAGGTGCCAGAAGGAGGAAGAAGAAAAGATTCTGAAGGCCATCACTCTTTTCTGCTTCCCTGAGGGCATCAAGTGGGCCCCCTTGACAGACTACCGCAGGTGAGGGGGGGGGGGGGGGTGCGTCGCCTCGCCACGCCACCCCTCCCCGACCCTCACCGCTCAGCTAAGCTGCTTGACCACAAAGTGGAGCAGCTTTCGCAAGGCTTCCTTTCTCACACTCTGGCTTCAGCCCACATTACACAGTCAACTGCTGCTGTCCCAGATGACAGCACGCTTTCTATAGGCTACCTAGCCCTTAAAATTTACAAAACAATTAAATATGTAGACCACTTATGGGGTAGTTAAATTAATACAGGATGACAGTAGTATGGGATATACTAATGTAACATGTTGTGTAGATACAAAGAATTGTAATAAATAGCACATTGTTTCACTTTTTAACAGGATGTGGGGAAAAATTCAAACAAGAAACCACATTTAACTACTTCCTTTATAATGTAAAGTAAAATGCTTTTCAGCCTGCTAGGGAGCTCAGATTGATTTCTCCCTCTCTCTCTCTCTAAATGTTTTTGAAAACTTAGTTTATCCATAGCCTTTGTGACTTTCAGTTAATTAATCTCAATTAACAAGGTTATTCTAAAATATTTGTTCATGGTAATTTAAGCTAATTCACAAAACAAGATAATGTATTATGAAAAACTTTTAATAATTCAAATGTTCAGAGAATAACAAACACTCTTACCTTGGTGTCAGTTACCTTAGCAACTTATAAACAGTATCCATAGTATCATGTGTAGTAAAATAGAATCTACACTCATCATCAATAGTGAGAATCTCTTTTGGCTGGCTACCTTAGTCCTTAGACATAAAACAATGTCCCAGAGAATGAACGTGTGCTTTCTGTCTGCCCCTCTACACAGCGAGACCTTCTCGTTCGTTTTAACAGAGATAGATGGGAGGAGGAAGAATGGCTACTGCAGGAGGTTACTGGTAACTACCTCCTCAGTTTACACTTCTCGTGTTGTTCATTGGGCATCTCAATATGTAAAAAAAATATATATATTTTTTTACAAATTTATTCTCAATGGACCAATTGCAATAAACTTTGTTACTCAGTCACAGTGCTATGGAGCTGAGTTAGCCTTTTCACGGTCAACTTCTGCATAAAGCTGGTCTTTTTTTCTTTTCTTTTTTTCTACAAAAAGAAAATCTTATTCATGGTATTCAATTTATTATTAAAATTAGAATTAACTACTACCTTCTACCAATAGGATTTTCAAACTCTCACTTCAAACAAAATAAGACCTTTTACCTGCTCTTCTTCCTTATGTAGCCCCATGGTAATGGAGCCCGCCCTCCAGAGGCCTACTGCATCATCAGCCGATTGGCCTGTTTTGGACTTTTCTCCAAGGTAACAAGCAGGCCACATGTCTTATTTCTGACCAGTGAATGACTTCACCACATTTCCTGGGGCAAAGCTGGGCAGTAACTAAAGGCATTCAGCTGATTTTTGCTTCAGCATCCAAGCTCTGATGCTACATGTAGTTTTGTTTTATGCCCCTGTGCATATGGACAGCCTGACTCTTGGCTTTACATTGTATCAACAAAATCCTGTCTAGAAACGAAGAGTGAGTCTCTCTAGCATACAGATATATTTAAAATAGTAGTGATAAAATGATAAGTAAGTAAGTTACGATGTCTTTTTTACAGTTACTGCTGTCAGCAAAAGAATCAGACTGCCATCTGCGGTTCAACTTTCCTCGGCAAACCGACCCAACCCAATTAAACACAACCTGGGTTGTGGAGGAAAATTAAACTCTTCATTTTATATAGCGCCTTTTGGGGATCACAAAGTGCTTTACATACATAGATGACCAAAAAAAATATTATAATCGGCAATTGGAACAGAATTTTATGGTTACATAAATAACATAAACGGATAGAAACCCACACAGAACTAAAAACAGATTAAAAAGGCATTTTAACAAGATATTTTTTAAAAGAGATGTAATACTTTTTGAAGGATGGAGAATCTCTTAGTGTGAGGGTTCCAAAGACAAGGCGCATAAAATGTGGGGGATATGAGCCGAGGTTCAAAGTAGGATTCTGCATTCGGGACCCTGATCGTTTGCAGGAGGTAACCAGAGACCCCCTGAAAAAATATATTGCATTAATTGATGCAAGTGGTAATTAACTCATTAATAAGTTTTTCATTAACAGCATCAAAACGCGATGATCAGTTTAATATGTTTAATGAGAATTTGTGTTGAAGCTTGTTGACACAATTTAGCCTATTTAATAGCACATATTATTTAGCTAGCCAACATCTGTCCTTAATGCACAAAAACAAAAGAGCAATTTTAATAGTTGATACAATTAGTTGTAAATGATAACGCTTGACTAAACAAGTACATATGAGAGGTATATTGGCCTACCTTAATTTTGCTAATGCAGGTTGCTGTGTAGAAATGGAATCGACTGTTTTGATTTTAACTCTGTTCTCCTGTCTTGCAAAACAAACCCTGTAGCTAAAGTCTTTTTTTTACTGGATGCTGGAATTGGCAGTACAGATTGAGAAATTTTGGTTAAATTGGGGAAGGTTGTACATACATTACATTCTGCCACAAAAGGAGGTCTAAGTTGTCTTGTTTTGATGCCTCGTGCTCAATATAATACTTGAAGTAGACATAAGATAAATAGATAAAAATATAAATAGATTATAAGATAAATCATCTCTCAATACTTTTCCTTCTTAGCTGGTCTGACATGATTTCTATGATTGTTTATGTTTGTCTTGCGAATCCTGCTCAAAACTCCTTCATTATTAAGAAGCTTTGGGTGTAAAAATATGGCAACTTTATGCAAGATCTTAATCTCTGAGTTATCTATTAGAGCAGATACATTTCTATTTCAATAAATTAATGGCAAGGCTGTCATTTGAGGATGGTTAGCGGTGTCATTTCAGAATTTCAAACCACTCAACCACAAGTTGAAATGTTGAAATTTGGGAAGCTTTGAATACTATGGTTGCCTCTTGGAATCGCTAGAGGACTCAAAAGATCTCAGGGTCCCTGCACTCATTTAATTGAGACTGTTGTCAAGGACTGTACAGATGTCTTTGTAAGGAGAACAAGCATCATATGCAGCATGTTTCAAGCAGCATGTTTCAACCAATGCTTATAATGGCCGTTTTTTAGTCTATTTTAAAGCTTGGGATGTTTAAAGTTGTGTGCTTTCACACTCACAGCCTCAGAACCCAAGACATTCTGCTCACTTGGTTTATTGCCAGTGTGTTTTTGCAACACTGAGTTGGCATTCTTAATTAAGTTCTTAATTGTGATGCTTCTAAGAGCTGACACACGTTAGACCCCTGATTTCTATCATATACCAGTTATGAAAACAAAATAATAGTTTTTACCTCTGTTAAGCCTACACTAGTACTGTTTTTATGTTTTCCCCAGTTGTGTTTAAGGTGTTGTCCCATTCAGTGGTACGCAGCACACTTTAATATAATGTGATGTAGTCAAATAAAGGTAACTGATTTTCCAGTAGTTCTCCTTAAGTTCTCTTTCAGTCCAGGAACAATACTATTCTGAATTTTCTTGGCAGCTTTGGTTACATTGTGAGAGACCATTGTTGAATCTGGCAATAGCTTTCTGTTACCTGTCCCAGTTCTATGAATCCGCCTTTAATGATTATTTCAAAAGACTGGACATCTTTACACAATAATTTTTTTTTGTTTTTTGATTTACGTCTTACCTTTCTGGTTAGGCATTTTCAGCTCAGTTTTTGTGGAAATAGTGGTTGGTTCCTTTTCTTGAAGTTGCGCTACTGCAGTTGTGCTTTTTCAATGGAATCTGGAATCTGCATCAGTTTAATGACAAACAAGCTTAGTATACATGCTCGATGGGTACCAAGGGCTGCACTAGTCTCGGGACTTGGTTTATGCTGTTCACAACCCTAATCACTCTGGAGAATGGGAACAGAAAGGGAGAGAGGACTGAAAAAAGTGAGGATTGCACTGAAATCAATACACTACAGGTATAGCTGTTCTGTGGGGCTCCTGAGTCGCTTAATCATTAAAAGCGCTCACCCGAGTGCTGACTAAGCCCTATGAACTGAAAGTTACAAGTTCAGGTTCAGCTCATGTCATTACTCGATTGAGACCAGGAGAGCTCGGCAGCGGAACACAATTTGGCTGTGGTGCATTAAATTGGCAGGGTTTTTGTCAGCTTGTTGCAGCTTGTGTCCCCGTGCACCCGACTGACAGTGCTGTCAAGAGGGACGTTCCTTGGCTCCATTCGCCGTTAAACCTCTTTTGCAAGCTGTGTCCTGCAGAGCGTAAAATAGATTGGGGGCTCAAAGGCTATTAAGATTAGAGGAGATTTGTCAAATTTCTTCACCGTCTGTGGTGGCAGGGTTCATAGCGATTCAAATGCAAACAATTACCAATTCAAAATTTTTAAAATAAGTTAAATATATTGTAGACAGGATTGCATGGGCTTTTTATTCAATTAGTTTTAATTATTTAGTTTTTTTTTTTTTAGAATGAGTTATCCCAGCCCATCTGGTAATGTTTTAAGTAAGAGGTACATGGTATTGTTTAGACAGTTATACATTGTCCTCACCTTTCGTAGTTTTGAGAGGCTTTATTCAGACCATGATATGCATCGACACAGAGCCAATAGGTTCTCAGAACTAAAGTTTCTTCGGATTATTTTCCAATCCCTTATCTGTTGCAGATCTTTGATGAAGTAGAGAAGCGGAGACAGATCTCCATGGCGATGATCTATCCTTTCATGCAGAGTCTGCGGGAGGCGCCGTTTCCTGCCCCAGGAAACACAGTGAAGATCAAAAGCTTTATCCCCGAGTCTGGCACTGAGGTGATTCGCCTGATACACTCTGACTCTGGTCAGACTTGGTTTTGACACTTTGTTCAATCAGAGTTTGTTTGAATGGGGGAGCTATGCTCATAATACTCAGTTAAAACATAATACATTTAATTAATTTTGCAGATTGTCTCATCCCTAACTTACAGGTGCATGCACCCATGTAAAACAAAGCAAACTAATGTTTCATGTATGTTAACAGAATGCTAGAATTACAACAGAGCCATGCACTCTTGAGTTATGGTGCAAACCTTCTGTTTGCAGTCGTGTATCTCTGTGTTACGCAATGTCCCATCAGAAACTCTGGGGATAGGACAGATGTTTACGAAAGTGAGTTCTCCTGGTATTCTCCCGCTCAGATCATCAGCCTGACGCGGCCACTGGACTCGTGGCTGGAGCATGTGAACTTCCGCACCTTGTTCCACTGTCTGACAGATGAGCAGGTGCTGCTGGTATTTGCTGCCACCGTGCTGGAACGACGCATCATCTTCATTGCAGAGGAGCTCAGGTATGCCAGCCCAGCATTTCAGAAATTAGACATCCTCGCACCCAGAACACAAATACAATTGGCCAAGTCTAACCCAGTTGAGTCGGAGCAGAGGTCTTAGAAAATATACTGAGATGGAAGCATAAACAGCCTAATTTTAAGTTGGATCCCTGTTATCTCTCTCCTTCCCTTTCAGTACCCTCTCACAAGTGATAAATGCGGTTGCTGCTCTACTCTACCCCTTTGTCTGGCAGCACACCTTCATCTCAATTGTCCCGGAAATCCTCATCGATGTCGTCATGGCACCTACTCCCTACCTGCTGGGGGTGCAGAAACACATGTTGGACTATGTCACAGATCAGAGTGATGTGAGTGTTCTTTAATGCAAACATTTCTGTTACACTCAGGGCAATGGGGGCAGAAAGAAAATAGACCAGGCTGGTTTTTGCTGGATTTAGACAAGACTTGAAGATGGTCTATTAGGCTCTGCTTGTCTCGACTCTTGTGGTTCTGGGAGTATGCAGAGGGCAAAGAGCCCAAGAGTTTACCATGAGTCATAATCTGGTTCCTTCCTGACTGAACAGGACATGATGATGATGAGTAGATGCAATACCTGGGAAAATTATCAAGCAATGTGGCTACGTGCTGAACCTTTTTCTGCACTTTTTATACAGATTACTACCAACCATGTTGTGAAAATGTTCAACAACAAAATTGAGAGCGGGGATTATAACATTATTACATACTCATTGGACAGATTTCTCACTGTCAGCATGCATCTAGTGCTCCAATGATGGGAAAGCCTCATTCCTGAATTTCATTTCTAAAACATCCTTAGTAGAAAGTCTGGCTTTTAAAAAAGCTCTCCATGTGAACTGTCCAAAAGATGTAGGCTTGAGTTGGGTGCCCCCCTTTTAAAGACATGCTGAAATTAAAATAATATGACTAGTAGGCTGTCTGAGACTTCAGTCTCCTGGAATGCAGTTATGAGTTTTTCTCTTTTCTAGCTGCTCGTTGTGGACTTGTCGGAAGGAGCAGAGAACAAATTCATCATGAGTGTAAGCTGATGCAGTTGGGTTCCATTATATGAAAATAAATGTATTATTATTATAATAAAGTCTTTAATTACAACTTCAGCACTTCTACCAAATTTTTAACTTTGGTAGAAATGACAGCGCTTTACAATAGAGGACAATTGTATGCCCTTTATTGTGTTGCCAAAGCAGTCCGAATGGGCTGTCGCGCATTGACAAGTTTTGGCTCCATTTCTGTGTCTGTCCAAAAGGTTGGCGATGAGGAGACCATCCTGCCCCCAAAACTGGAGGAGGAAATCCTGGAGGCTTTGAGAGCCAAGAGACAGAATTGCAGTAAGCAGTTAAGATGTCTGTGTTGATCTGTGTGAGTAATACAGTGCACAGTCCTTCTGTTTCTGTCCTGACCTGTTATTTTCTTTCTAGATCTACTGTGGTTAAGAACTGCATGGGGCATGGAGGTTATACTGAAGTAGGGTCTAGTTAGAGGGGAACTGTAGTTCTAACCTTGATAAACTTAATTGACATGAATTCCAGTGTCCAGCGGCATGAAAGCGGTGTTCTGTAAACTATGAGCATCACACTGAATACGAGTCTCTGGTAGGCAGATGGATAAATAAAAACCACTCCCCAGCTGACCATTAACAGACAGCACATGGTGCAACTGTGTCTTTGTGTTTGGACAGCTGCAGAAGAGCTGAACAAGGTTGTATCGGAGGCCTTCCTGCCCTTCTTCGTGATGACAGTTGGCCACTTTGCCTCCTTCGTCAAGTGGCCTGGCCCCGACCAGCCGGGTGTCTTCCAAAAGAACAGTTTCTGCAGTGCCATTGAGTCCAAGAGCACCCGTAGCTTTGTCAAGAAGTTCATTCAGACGCAAATGTTCGACCTGTTCATCCAGGAAGTGGAGCAGCAGCCTGCCACACATGAAGGTCAGCATCTTATCTTGGCCACATGACCAATTGTATGCGTGGGTTTCCTTTTCACACGTCTATTTATAAGGCAAACTAATTCGGAATAGGAGAAATTAAGAGTTGAGTGACTGAGTGCTGTCTCCTTTTTGATTTTATTGTCTCGTCACCCATTCCCCTTGCTGCTCAGCCTTAATTTATTTTAACAGAGGGTGTTTAGAACTTGGAATGAAAATTAGTTCGATTTTAATGATTGGTTTTGTGTGTTGTCCCTTTCTTAGGATATTTTCACAGAAAAATACTTGAATACCAGAAAAAGAAGATGGAAAAGACAAAAAAATAGAAGAATGAATGCAGAACGGGTTAGGGGTATATTACCATTTAAAAAGATTGTAAATATACAGGTTTTGTAAATAACAATTTTTTGTTTATTTTTGGCCAATAAAATACCTGTTTTTTTTTTTTTTAAACTTGCGTATAGTTATAAAGGTTTAAGTTCGTACTTTTCCATAATGCCAAGTAGATGGTGCATTGGAGAGGACTGTTTTTGTGCCCTTTTTGTACTTCAGGCACTTTTTGTTTAACAGGGGGTACGGCTTGGCTTTTCACAGTTCCAATCAACACGAGGAGAAAATAACGAAATAAAGTTTTTGAAATAAAGTATGGTTGTTCTCTATTTATGTACAATGTTTGTACGGAGGTAATGATTTGAAAGCTGTCCTTACTTCAAACCAATCAGAACTACTGTAAAATAGGCTTTGTGAAGTTATCTTTTAAAACTTGGAGTCTGTCCACCAAGAGGAATTGGTCTGTAGCCAGAAATCTCCGGAACATTTGAAATGGAAAAGTGATGAGTTTATTGTGATAAGATTACAATGGTGCATAAAGCTATAATATGTAAGCTTGCATAAAAATGTACTTACTAATTTATTAGATTTATAGGTCTACACAATAATACTAATAACATAAATAGTGTCTCTGCCAGCCAGGGCCCAGGTAGGATACTGGGTAACCATTGTGTCAAATTCCCTACTAATATCTACTTCCTGTCAACGCAAGGCTCGTAGCCTCCTGGTGGAGAGATACCCAGCTGCAAGAGGACTGGCTCTCCTTTTTCTATTTTATACGGCACAGCTCAGTGGGTGTCTGTTGGAGAACACACATTGGAGTGGGAGGCCGATTGTCCTTACTGTACAGCAACTATACTGATGTGGGAACACAAAAAGTTAGGTTTTCCTGTTGATTTAATACATCAGAGCTAGGTGTCATGTGTGCTGTTTTTAAAATGCCAGTCATATCATAAAACATGCATGTGAAAAAAGGTGTTGGCTATTAATACAAGTAGCACATACCAACACTTCAGAATAAAGACAAAAAAATACAAAATATTTTTAGTCAATTTAAAGTCATGAACACTTTTGTGTATATATATGTATGTGTGTATGTATGTATGTATGTATAATATATATACATACACACACGTATATGTGTGTATGTATGTGTGTGTAATAT
>JAOYSI010000007.1:1683601-1693754 GCA_025775065.1 Hiodon alosoides
GTGTGTGTGTGTGTGTCTGTGTGTGTGTGTGTGTGTGAGTGTGTGTGTGTGTGTGAGTGATTGATGAAAAAATTAAAATATACTAAGCACGCCAGCTCCACTGTGTTCTTTCTGCAATGTGATGCATGTCCTGAGTGGCATTGACCTCGGGCCGTTAAATTCAGCCGCTGAAACCCAGAAATCAATCACCGACCCACTATACTTTATTAGTTTACAGGACACAATGCCATCAATGCCGGCGTTGTGCAACTGCAGCATTCCAGTAATGTTTAGCCTGCATTGCTTACCTTCTCAATTTATTGTGAGAAATGGTGCCTATGATTTGCATGTGTGTGGTATTCTGGAAGGTTAGACTGGGTTAATCCAAGTTCAAAACGGAGGGGACGACACTGGAGCCACATTGCTCCAGATGTGGCAAACATGTGGAGAGGGAGAGCGACTGGTACTAAAGGGGTGGACAAAGTGGGGTAACTGAGGGCAGTTAACTGGGGGAGTTTCTGCAAAGTGGATTCTGTGGGAGTGTACACTCTGGATGACCGCTGAGACAGCAATAAGCACCAAAAGAATGCCATGCTGAGGTCATATTGTTTGTCGAAATCATTATTATTTTTGTCTCATAAATTGATAAAGTTGGAGAAAGCTTACTAAATCACTCAAATGAGACGCGTCGTTCCAGATATTGTCACATTACACACATTTTATAACACACATTTACCACTTTTGATCACTATTGGTGGCTCAACAATTCATAAACAGGAGTGTTTATTGTCTTGACTAGACTAAACATAGTTCGTGTTATTTTGCAATTTTGCCTGATAAGGCACAGCGAGAGTATATCGCTTGAACATGATTTATTTATTTCCCCTTAAGAGGAAACAGCAAAATAAAATTTAAAGTTGCAAACTGAGCCCCAAACAGGGTAAAACATGTTTGCAGTTACTTTGCTTTGAGTTTAAACACTGTGATTGCATAAGCTAATATGTGACTTTGGTTGGCACGATTTGGTTGGCTCTCGTAAACACAAATTTACATATTTCCCTACTGCCCCATTTATAGTAGCAGTCATCTTAAAGCTACTTAAGCCCTATGTAGCTGTCACCTTTGTAAGCCTATGGCGACCACCATGTTGGCTTTGTAGGATCCGACTCATGGTGCTAACAATTTGTTTTCCTATGTCGATTTTCTTCAGATCATGTGTCCCTCATGATTAAAATGTAATATTAAATCTCAATTATAACAGATTTTGTATTGCAAATGCTTTGCCAGGTTCTTTCTCATAGATATACTCACTTAAGAGTCCCAAGCTGCTGACATGTCCATTAAGGCAAAATGCATCATGTGCAAGAGTGGATATGTGGGGTGGAGATTGTCCTTGGCTGCCAGGTTTCCCCACCTGCATTCTGGGTGCTCTTGCATGGTCTCACCCTGTCTACGCCAGAGAGGAGTGTGCTGCGAAGTACAGCTCGGAGTCAATGAAGGCCTGGATCGGGGGCCCAGCGGCAGGCGTGACTGGAGAGGAACTGCCAGGTAAGATCCTGCAGTATGCATGTCATTGGACAGGCTGCCAGTGGAACGAGAGGAAAATCTGATCAGCACTTCACACAAAGTGGTCCGGCTGAGTGAACAAAGGGGTTCGTATTCATGAGGTGCCCCCCTGTTCTACGCTCGAGCAGTGTATTTGATCTGGTATCTTTATAATTGCAATGTAAAGTTTGAAACTGTCTAAGATAACTTACTCTGGATAGGGGCATCTGCCGGTCATATCAAAAATTAAAATGTTGAAAATGACATCAGTTTATATTAAATTAAAATGTCAATGTTGTCATTTAGTTTCTAGTTGAAGATTGGAAAATGTTGCCTACAATTGGTTTATGTTGGCATCGGAATCATTGGTTCATAAGTTTATTATTAAGTCATTAATATAAACTGATGGTATAAAGAGGGATAGATGACTCATAGAACACACAGATAATCTCTATTATGACTTTTAAGATCAGCGATGTACAGACGTGGCCAAATTTGTTAGTACCCTTACAGCTCTTTGAAATAATGCTTCATCATTCCTCCTGAAAAGTGATGAAATTTAAAACTATTGCATCATGCATGCTTGCATGCCTTTGGTATTACATAGAATAAAGCAAAGGAGATTGCTCATTCCACAAAGATATTCTAAAATGCCGTGGACACATTTGTTGGTACCCCTTTACATTGCAGTGATATTCCAAACGAATTTGCTTCTTTAGTTAGTATCACAGATAGTCTCCAATATTGTACTCAGTCATTCAGCCTATTTAAATGGAGGAAAGAAGTCACTGTGCCGTTTGGTATCATTGTGTGCACCACACTGAACATGGACCAGAAAAAACAATGGCGAGAGTTGTCTGAGGAGATCAGTAATAAAATAATCAACAAGCATGGTGAAGGTAAAGGCTACTTGTCCATCTCCAAGCAGCTTGATATTCCTGTGACAACAGTTGGAAATATTATTAAGAAGTTCAAGGTCCATGGAACTGTAGCCAACCTCCCTGGGCGCGCCCGCAAGAGGAAAAAACAACCCCAGATTGAACAGAAGGATAGTGTGAATGGCAGAAAAAGAACCAAGGTTAACTTCTAAATAGATACAACTTGAACTCCCAGGTGAAGATACATCAGTTTCTGATCGCACCACCTGTCGCTTTTTGAGCGAAAGTGTACTCCATAGAAGAAGACCCAGGAGGACTCCACTTTTGATAGAAAAACCTAAAAAAGCCAGACTGGAATTTGCTAAAATACATATTGACAAGCCACAATCCTTCTGGGAGAATGTCCTTTGGACAGACGAGTCAAAACTGGAGCTTTTTGGCAAGTCACATCAGCTCTATGTTCATAGACGAAAACATGAAGCTTTCAAAGAAAAGAACATCATACCTACAGTGAAGCATGGAGGAGGCTCGGTTATGTTTTGGGGCTGCTTTGCTGCGCCTGGCACAGGGTGCCTAGAATCTGCGCAGTCACAATTAAATCTCAAGACTATCAAGGCATTCTGAAGTGAAACGTACTGCCCAGCGTTAGAAAGCTCTGTCTCAGTCACAGGTCATGGGTCCTCCAACAGGATGATGACCAAAAACACACAGCTAAAAGCACCCAAGAATGGATAAGAACAAAACATTGGACTGTTCTGAAGTGGCCTTCTATGAGTCCTGATCTGAATCCTTTCGAAGATCAATGGAAAGAGCTGAAACCTGCAATCTGGAGAAGGCACCCATCAAACCTGAGACAGCTGGAGCGGTTTGCTCAGGAAGAGTGGGCCAAACCACCAATTAACGGGTGCAAAAGTCTCATTGAGAGCTGCTGAAAACGTTTGATTGCCTCTGAAGGTTTTGCAACAAAACTTTAGGTTGAGGGTCAGTTTCACGTTATTTCTGAGGAAATTGTGCATTCTTTATTTTTTGTGGAGGGGTACCAACAAATTTGGCCACGTCTGAATGCTTGAAATGCCATGACATTGTTTGAAATCTCTCTTTATTGCCAATACCATCTTCATTTTTTTTTCATTTGTACCTGGTTCACAGATTAGTCGTAGTTTATATAGATGTTTATTTTTTATTTTATTATTTGGACAAAACAGAACTGAAAATTGCATAATTAAACGTGAGAAAACAGACAGATGTTTACAGAGCTGTTGATTACTTCTGTCACCACAGGAAGGAAAAATAAACGCGAGAGAGAATAAAATCTGTTCCTTTGTGAATTGTTCAATTTATACTTTAAATGTGATAATTATCTCGATATATTTTTCAAATCAAAACATTCCCAAAAACAAATTAGCAGTGCTTGATGAATCAGGGTATTATACTTGAAAACGAAATCACTTTCCCAATCTGATTGACAGGACACATTGGTCATTTCTTAATTCAGATATATATAGATATATAAACCTATAGATTATGTTATACAATGTTATGAGAGGCGCTGGTTTCTGTTCTCATGTTAGGGTGAAGTCCACTGTCCACACGTTGACCCACACATCCACAACCCCCACGTTCATTCCAGTCGCTACACACTACACTCTCCCGTCGTTGGATCAGCAACCCTGGCAGAGGCTGGAATCCCGCTTGGCTATGTGTCTCTGATTAAAGAGCCCCCCAACCCCCACCCGCATGCCCCCCTTGGTTACCGCAGAGCAAAAATCACTGGCACTGTGTGGGAGGGAAGATTTCTCCGCTAATCTGATTGATGAAGAGCCTGGTGCTCCGGGAGACCCGGCAGGATGCTGCCTCGAATTCCGAGGGCTGAATGTACGTGGGGGTGTCTGCGAGGCAGCCGGCCTGGACAGCAGATGCGCAAGACCCCCCCTCCCTCAACCCTCCCCAAACCACCCTGACACCGGCGGGAGACTTTAGCTGGCATTTTGTCTTCTCATTTCTGCCCATCCGCAGGGGCACACACTCTACACTGTGTGAGGAAGGGATGGAGAGTGAGAGAAAGGAGGGGGGGAGTACGTGAGAGAGAGCAATAGAGAGGGGGGAGAGAGAGAGAGAGAGAGTGCGCAAGAGATAGAGCGAGAGAGCGAGAGAGCAGGGAGAGAAAGCAAAATGCTAATACATTAGAGCGGCCGTTAACGTTAACAACTCCTGAGCATAGCTCCTGGTACAGTTTTGCCCAAATCACTAGCCGTTTGGATTAATCTGGTGTAAATTGCATTTGCGCAAACAGGGATTTAATCAAGGTAAGAGTCTTTTGGTTATTTTTGCAGGCTTCCCTGTGTGTGAAATTTGCAAGGTTTAAGAGACGTCGGAGAGGTGAGGCAAAAACAGAGAGAGAGAGAGCCAACAAGTCCCTGACATTTCCGCCTCAGGCTGTGGGCTGACACCGTCTCAATGGCTCAACTCTTCCTGATAATGGAGAGCATCCAGGGAGATCCTTTTGTTCCAAGTGCAGCTCTTGGTACACCGAGCGATGGCAGGGGGAACTTATTTGATGGCAGTGGGAACTTACCGTCAACTTATTGCGGACCTATGACGAGATTTACTTACTTACACTTGAACCAGCTCCCATAGAAAATGCCCTCATCATTTTATTTTTTGATTTTTTACAGAATTCAATGCAAAATGCTTCATTCTGCTTTTAAGCTGTTTAGCTAAATATAAACTGTGGATCTATTGCACTAATTGTATATTAATTTGGCCATAGAGTAGAGAACAGGGACTCTATATGCAGGGTGCGAACAGTACTTATGGTAATTATATTTCTGGTAAAGACTTCTAAAAGGTTCATTTTTAGTTTGATTCTATCGTTTGAAGGAGGCTGCGTTACTCCATCAGGGCAGTAGAGGAAAAAAGGCGGAAAAGCCCCTACCTGAATTTGAATTCAAATTTATATCACTTTGCTTACTTTTTTTACTGGTTGCTTGGATACGATGGATTGTTGACCTGATAGGTAACACTGTGACAATCGGCATGCATCTAATGACATATTAACGAATGGTTAAACTACATGTAAGGGTGTCACACCTGTCATTAATTACGTTTCGGTCTTAGCCTTAACCAAGTCAAACCAGACACCAGTTGAGTGGATGAAATCACCAACAAAAATATGATGAAGGATCCTAACCTACTGAAAAAAATGAATATACACAAATAGAACCTCATGAAGGTTCATCATAGTAACTCAATAAGAATTCCCGGGGTCCTGTGGGAGTTTTCTGTGTGCAGGTATTTATTCACGTCTATTTGTTAAAATCTGAAATAGGAAACAATGAATATAAAATTAAAAAAAATCAGAGATAAAAAAAGATCAAATATATCTTGAGTCTCTGTTTGCAATAACATTATGGGAGTGTGTGGTATCATTTAGACTTCCCTGTTTTAGTTTTTTAGTTTTTTTAGGATAATTCGGATATAACCATTATTCTAGTGTGCAATGACTTGGTAGCCTGAAAATGTGATTTGCTCGCAAAGCATTTTGAAACCTAACTAGCTATCTAGCTATCTTGGGCTATAAGTTTTCAAAAATGTTAGTCACCGATAGAAGTGTCGCGGACGTAACCTTGAACAACCCTGTGTGTGTGTGTGATAATTGGTAAATTAGGGAATGCTCTTTTCTCGTGCCGTGGCTGTTTAGGCTAATAGGAGCAATAGGCAGGCACATACAGCCACTGTCAGGGAGGAAAACAGCAGGTGCTAATTCCTCATGTCTGAAAGGTGAGAATATTCAGGACAGGGAGGCTAACGAGGTGCTCAGACAATCCTTCTCTCTGCTGACAGAGCCCTGAGAGCGGGACGCAGTTTTTTCCCCTGGGGTTATTCTGACAGTGTTAACGGGCAGATTGCCTTATGGTTTCCAGGTCCTTGGAGTTTGTTCTTCTGTATTTCTAGGCACTTCTCAGTCTATGGCACTTAGAGTGAAATTACCTCGCAAGGAAGAAAAATTCGCAAGTGCTTACTCTTTCACCGCCTTGAGAGGGTCGTTGACTGTTACTTCATCTGCATGAGTATTGCAATGGAAATTGGGTTTGTTGGCTAACAGAAGTAGGCACACGTTTTTTTTTTAGCTCAAGAAGATAATTCTCAATTTAACCAATTGATAGAAACGCACTGAAATATTTTAATGTATCTTGGCTGTAACAATAAGATGAATGGTGATTTGGTCAGAATAAATGCATTTTAAAACCGTGCGACAGAATTCATGGCATTGACTGAGAATCAAGTCAACGTAATATGAATACATGAAACGGCTGAATTGCCGCTGAAAATTTTAACTAACTATAAACAATAAATTTACTCTTTAATCTACATTACCAAAAAAAAAGAAAAAAAAAGAATTATAGGGTAAGAAATAAATACTGTATGTAATAAACCATGAGGGAAACTACATCGTAAGGACCCAGACAGAATTCTATCTATAAGTACAGTTTCTCTGAGTTGCTTGTGGGATGACTGGAAATGTCGTTTATCGTCCCGATATCTGCTGTCAGAGCTATGAACCGCCCCTCCCTTCAGGAGCTTTGGCTCCCTTGATGCACCATTAATGGGACATTAATAGTTCCTGATGCGTTTTATTTGATCTCTCTCCCCCTCTCTCCGCTTTGCGTGTTCATGCATATTTCAACAGCGGTTCAGGGTAGCTCAGGACCAGAGTTGATTTGGAAGTGGTGCGTCAGGATTTGGCCCCAAAGTCAAGTCAAAAGTGCGGACAAAGACAACGTGAAACCGTTGTTAGGGCCGGCAGGCATGAACCCGACGCCAGGTAGGCCTGAGTGTGACGTGGCTGAGCAGCACGCAGGTCTTTTTCCAACGCAGCGGCTATCTGAGCTATCTGAGCTTCTGAGTCAATGAAGCTGCACCACCAAAAAAAAAAGATTAAAAATCTGTAGGTGAGCTCTGCTCGTTGAATATTAAAGTTATTTTCAAATTAGCCAAGAGATTCTGTGAGCTCCTTTCACGTGGCAGGCTCTGATCTCTGCGCTGATGGGACCTGAACGTGCTGTGGCACCCTGAACTCCTGATTTACCATGCTTTTGAAAACTCTGGTGCATCGCCAGTCGTTTGTAGAGCCCGATTAAGGCTTTCTGCACTGAACTTGGACATTACCATTTAAGCATCGCTATTACATCTGGTTTTGGTGTTGCTGGGTCTCGTAATATCTGAGTGTCTTTTTGTGGAAAAAAAAAGAAAAATTCTCTGTCAAGGAGCATTCATTAAACTCTTAAACTTAAACTGAGGCTGAAGATGAGTTTAGAAACCTTAAGAAAGTCGTTCCTCTTTCTGTTTTTTTGTTCTCCTGCAATGGCCAAGCTGAATGTTTTAATAGTCAGTCCGCAGTGGATATTGTAACACCTATCAAAAGCAATCAGAGATCTCCATGGATGAATGATGAGACAAGTCGGCTGGAAGTAAACTGTGGTAAGGCAGAACACCACTGGAGTCGGACAAATCCGCTGGTTCACTGCTACATCCTTACAGCACCGCTTGTGTTACATTAGGGCAATAAGGAAGCAAGGCGGGCTCATTTTCCCAACAAGATCGACAACAATAGGGATAATCCAAAAAACGCTTTCCTCAACTGCGGATCTTTTGGTGAATCCCACTCCAGCTGACTTCTGCACTGGGCGCCCTTCCCAGTCTAAATGTGTGGAGGTTAAGGAACATTTTCAAGTAAAAATAGCCGGCGTTTGATTCAGTTCTCGCCACACAGATGCAGACTGGATGTGTTGGATTATCCGAAATGCAGTGAAGTACATACCACTTATAAGAAATACTTTTAAAGTAATTGACCACATTTACTGATCAAACACCCACGCAACGAAAACTCCCCTATGCTAACACCGCTTAATTACCTCGCATTTAGCAATCAAGCATTCCATTTTTTATGTTAATTTTGGCCCACGTAGCACAATATGTCATTAAATCAAGTACATTTCTGCAAAATAAATCAAAATGAATGGTGATTCAAAATGTGTGACTTACTACCCACCTATCGCTTTCAGTGCTAAAGATGTAACACTGCCAGTTAGCTGCCAGTTGCTAGTCATGGCGAGGAAAAGAGAGTCTTTTCGGACCACTTCAGCGATTTGAGAAGGAGGTGAACAATTTTGAGGACAGGACATTGGACCCCTGGACCAATGTCCTGTCCTCAAAATTGTTCACCTCCTTCTCAAATCGCTGAAGGGGTCCGAAAAGATCTCTTTTCCTCGCCATGATTTAGGTTTAAGTTTATTTATTTTTTTACCATTAATTTAATTCTGTTTAACCACTCTATTCTGTTTATGCTCTTTATTCTGTTTAACCACTCTATTCTGTTTATGCTCTTTATTCTGTTTAACCACATTATTCTGTTTAACCTGTTTAACCACTTTATTCTGTTTAATCACTATTCTTTACAACCTCTTTATTCTGTTTAATGACTTTATTATGTTTAACCACTTTATTCTGTTTAACCTCTTTTCTGTTTAATCACTTTATTCTGTTGAATTATTATTATTATTATTATTATCATGGTAAGAACTTGCTGCATATCTCATTCACAGTCATGTTACTCACAGTAAGTCCATGCAATCGAGCCGATATCACGACTGTCTCCAGAACATCAACAACCAGTAGCTAACCAGTTAAATATGTGGTGGAGTGCATCCAAATCTGGTCCTTAACTACGTAATGGTTAGCTTATGACAAATTACTTAAGATCTAATGTATGAGGAAGCATGCCTTTTTGCTAACATTTGGCTGAAGCCAACCTCATCTTTGGCCATGTATAGCCTGACATTTATTTAAAAAGCAAAAACGAAATGCTTACAAACGCTATGAGCATGAATTGCACGTAGACATATGAAAGAAGAAAGCTTTTCAATGGGAGAAAAGAGTTTGCACTGATCTCATCCAACAAGGAGTTCCAGAGCGAACGTCGATGTTTACATTTTGGCTTTCTGTGCAATCGTGCCCTTTTTTCTCTGTGATGCAGTGTTTGGGGGTTTTGTGGCCCCCGGGCGGCACGTCGCAGATGCGATCAACCCACACCCACCCATGCCTGGCTCTCAGTAAAAACCCGTTGACGCTGGAACTCCAAGATTAGAGGTGGGGGCCTTTATTGAAGCACCATCCTGGCAGACACGACTCTCTGCCCACCAGCGTGTGTCTCCTGATGGGCAGGAGATGAGCAAACGCCACTGACACTTTCATCCAATTGATTCCTCCTGAAAGTCACGCTGAATTCAGAATGAAAGAGACGTAATTCTCCAGGAAGGGTGCTGTTCTTTTCCACCCGATCAAACAGCCATTGTAATGGCAAAGAGGCATTCAAAAATATTGCAAACACTGTCAATATTGCAGTACCAAAACTCTTTCACAATGTCTGATGTTTGGTTCAGGAATGCTCTAGCCCACTTACTACACAGACGAACAGACAATGGCAGACCTGAAGGCCTTTATTTTTCTTTATGGGGATTTTGTGAAAATCTTGTGAATTATTCAGCTCGGCTGCTGAGCGTGCTGTGAGACAAATGAGGCAGATTGGTTCACACCTAATCGCACTTTGCCCAAATGTGCAGCTCTTCGTCATTTCCTTTTATAACGTGGCCATGGTTTCACTGCGCTCCGTCCCTGGCTAAAAGCATGTTCATGGGTTTTTGGGGGGGGGCCGGCGGGCCCGGGCGGGGGGGCGGGGGGGGGGGGGCCGG
>JAOYSI010000007.1:1693854-1718227 GCA_025775065.1 Hiodon alosoides
GAGTGTCTTGTTCTGACACTTAATAAACAACGACGTTTATAAGTACACGAGTCTTGCGTCCTACCTGACACAACAGTCCTCTGTAAGACTAGTACTTCAAATGAGGAATAGCTGGCAAAACTTTTAGCTGCTAAGCAAAACTTGCAACGAAAAACTGTGTACGCAAATCACCACCACCACCACGACCAGACTCACAAGGTTTTCAGATACTGGAGAAACCATCTGGAGTGGCCTGATTAAGGGCTATGTATTCCTCCAGTTTTAACCAGGTTTCAGACAGATTTAAGACATCAACTTTATTGTCCATTATTACTTCACTCACAAGATAGGCCTTTGAGTTTATAATCTAATATTTAGTGAACCAATTCTTAATTTGTTTTCAGATTGTTTATTGTTGAGATACAGGATTACAACAGTGAATGTTGATGAGATTTTATAACAAACATTTCTGTATTTTAATGACTTTCTTTTAACATGGAAAATACACAGTCTCAATATTGTTTCTAATCTCAGTCTCTTTCCTAATCATGAATTCGGAGAAGCAGTCAGGCATCGGTGTAAGTTTCCTGTCTGGCTGCAGATCTGGCAGGAATGAGCCAAGGTGATAATGATAGTTCCACACTAGCACAGGAAAGCTTGGTTTGCATCTCTGAAGCATCTCCTGTGTGGCCTTCCATGGGAACTACCCAGTTGCCATGACCTTTTTAGTCAGATGCAGAAAATGCTTTGGCACCACAACTTGTCCAGCCTGCAGCTGTTCTAGTATGTGAGAGCGACCCCCACTTGGTTACCATTGGGTGTGTTCCAGAAATTTTTGCTGGACCTACTTGATGAAGGCAAGTCACTTTCTACTCTGAAGCCACGAACTTGCCATGTGAAAATATTTCCTGGAGCTAATTTCCGGTCAGTTTTTGAAAGAGGCAAGACTGCTCAGGCTGCCAAAGAAAGAACATTGTTCCCCAATGGAGGCTTATTGGTTCTTCCTTTGAACCTATGTGCTTTGTGAGGTATCAGCTCTGTGTGTGTGAACTGTGTGAGGTGTGAGCTGTTTGTGCGTGTGTACGCACTGGTTTTTCTGTGGGTGCGCAAGGTTTTTATCCTTTAAGATAGTCATTTTGGGGGCAAGCGTGTGTTAGTGAGTATCAGGTCTTGTCTGTGTCAAGAGCTTTCTTGATCTCCGCTCTGCATGGGAGGTCAAAGGTCACCTTATGTCCTAACCCTGAGTTTTTTACTTAGACTGTTTCAATAATTTCATGTCAGACAGTAGATTGCTCCCAAGCCATTTTCAGTCAAGTGGAGAGTCTGTTCAGAAAGTCTTTTCTAAACGCCTTTTCTAAATGTCCTGTGAGAGCAGTATCAAACTATGTTGATGGAATGGAGAACTTGCGCCAGTTAAAGCAGTTCTAAATCTGCTATGTGTCTCAGTTGCAGGGCCAAAGTTTGCCCTGAGGGTGGCTTCTGGAGGGCGATGCCTGAGTGTTACATATTTTGTATTTGAAAGGGAACATTGGGTTATTAACATAACTGTTGCCTGAAATGATTGCTCCAGTAGCTTGGAAGAAAAAATATGAATAAAGTCTTCATGGTCATCAGGTATAGAGAGGTGGTCACGTGATAATTGCAACAGGTAATTCTGGGTTCTTGAGGGAAATTGTTCTTGAGGAAAACCCAAATTTTTATTTTTTAAATGAAAAAAAATGTATTTCTACCTTGTTTTCATTTTTGAACAGGCGCTGAGTCTAACAGCGTAGCTGTAATAGGGATAATTTAACCTGATATTAAACAAACAAATAACCTGCAAGTGTGAAACTCCAACATAGCTCTATTACAGTGACAAACATCCCTCCCCTTTCTCATAAGTAGGTCTGCACTCAGATCAGATATTTTCTTCACCCAGATCCAAAATGCTATGAATACAGAAATACTCAGCCACAGTTTCTGTCATCATTAATTTGCATTGCCTCGATAAAACACTCTTTTTATTGCTAAAAAGTGTCGCTATGGATGCTTTACATTCTATTATGGATGAATTCTGGGTCAGACCCCCTCTAAATTTTGCCCTACAAAACTGAGAGATGTTTGCCTGTAAAATTTCCATAATGTCATCTCTCGGATAACTTACAAAAAGATGGGTTTGCTTTTTTGGATGCTGCCATGTCAAAGCTGTCTGCCGGTAGCTCCAGCTTGTCTCCATGCGCCACACCATCTAATTTTTCCTTTCACAATCCATATTCCTCATCATTTGCTCTAGCAGATCAGGGGAGCACTAACCGTCATTAATATTATTCCTGTTACAGGGGGTTGTGGAGCTGCAAATTCAGAAAGGGAATATGTGGTGTAGTGCTTGGGTGGATCACAGGGCCAACGGGTAGTGAGGGGCTAACCCGGAAATAAAATAAATAAATGAATAAATAAATTTAAAAACTAAAGTCATTCCTTCTCAGGAATCATAGTGGTTTGAAGTGAGGTCCCTTTTCCAGGTGTTTGTCATTGAGCAGGCTGGGCAACAGCAGTCTGCACACAAAGTGCACAAGCAAGAATTAGAGCAGGGGAAAGACTTTGTCTGCAGTTGCCTGATGTAACCAGTGGCTGCAGCTGTGTCCAGGCCTGTTACGCGCATTTTTATTGTTTGTTTTGGATGATATTGAGGTCACTATGCAACATGCAATTTTAAAATCTTCAAAAAACTTCCCTCTGCTTTAGGGCCGTAACCTAACAAAACCATACCTGTAGTATTGCGAGAGCCACTGATAGTTCACACAACATGTTGGAGGGGAAACATAATTCACACGAAAGCTTTGATATTTCCCATGCTGTGGGGAAGGGAAACATATAGTTCTCACAAGGACATAGATAGTTCACCCAACATAGTGGAGGAGCAAACATATAAAAACTTGCACAGCAGCCTTCTAAACCATTTCTCTTCGTCCTCTGTGGGATCTCTCTTTATGCTCTCAAATGACCTTTAAGCAAAGGTTTTATTTCAATGAGGTTTTGTCACAGCTCTTTGACAGTGAAAGTGACATAGAGGAGAATGTTTCTGAGACAGAGCATAATGTTGAGGAGGACCCTGATTATGAGGCATCCTCCTCTGATGAGAACGAGACTCTTAGTGTTGACCCTCCTTTTGTCTCTCAACCACAAGCAGACACATTACCTTCAAAAATTGGAATGTTATTGTGGTCCCTCTCCCCACTTGAACGACAGGGTAGACTGCTGCAAATGTCCTCCAGGCCCCACCAGATATGCTGTCAGCCATGTCCAAGACATAAAATCAGCATTTGAGGTCTTTGTAAAACCATCAATCGAAAAGGATATACTTGAGATGATAAACCTAGAGGCGAGGCGTGTGTATGAGGACAGTTGGAAAAATTAGGGTGTGACCCACTTGCAAGCCTACATCGGGTTGCTCATTTTGGACGGAGTGTACAAGTCAAAAGGAGAACCAACAGCAAGCATTTTGTGGGCGCTGTCCCTTCAGACAATACCAATCAAACCGGCCAAATACGATATCAAAATATCGGCAGCATGTGATGCACAGTACAGCTATGCTTGTAATATGCAGGTGTACACTAGTAAATCCCCTGGGGAAGCACCTGAATAAAATCAGGGAATGAGGGTGGTACTAGACATGGCTGAAGGACTTAATGGTCATAACATAAAATGTGATAATACATGTTACTATCCTTGATAACAGAAATAGTTATTCTTTCCAAATGTTATAAATAGCAAAAATTTGTACTTAGAAATAAAAAAAAGACATTAAAACACCAAAAAGATCTTTCTTTCCAATTTTAGGTCAATCAGTGAGATTTTATGGTGATTTGCATATTTTTCCATAATCGCGCAATAGGTATTCTGGATGTATAAAGGGGGGTGGGTGGGGAGTTATGTTTTATTTAAAGGGCTATTTAGTTAGTCAACAAAGAAACAAAAGTACCTGACACATAAACCTAGGTAAAAATCATAATCTGGAGGTTTAAATTGCTGGGGTCAAATTGAACCCAAGGATAGTAAATTTGAGTATAACAGGAGGGTTAACTACTCTATCATGGGATTATTCAGTGCCAATTCTCTTTCTGTGTAAGATAATCTGAAGCCATAATGCTGAACTATTCAGCTAAGCCACTTAGTGTCAATAAATTACTGAATCATTGAGAAGACATGCATGCCAGCACACTAGGCAAACTTCTCTGAAAATAGACTTGATCGGGATAAAGACTCACTTGCACAGGAAAAAAATCAAACCCGACTCAGATAAGGGGTGGGATAGATGAACGAAAAGTACTAAACAACTATACAACGTTTGTGTGCAGGAGACAGAAAAATACTCAAAATAGCTATGCTATTCTGCAGTTTTGTGTCCTTTGAAAGGCCATCTGACTGACGTGCTGTTGCTGTAAATTGGGGGCAATCACGACAACTGTATGGTCATCCCCAGGCAGTTTTGACGAATGCCTTTGATCGACATTGCCTGAGAACAAGCACACTGAGCGTTTATACTTGAAAAACCTGTTTGGTTTTAATTTCGGAGTAATATGTTGTGGCATGCAGCTGGTAGTAACACCCTCAATGCCTTGGCGAATCCCCCCCCCCCCCCCGTCTGGATTATCTAATGATAACTGCGCTCAGGTGGCAGCAATCAAAAGATACTTTAAAAAGGGGGAAAGTAAAAGTTTTGGAGATGAAGTTTGAGACTAAAAAAATCTGGGCTGGTGGATGTTACTTTTTTGGTTTCTGTGTAAAGGAGTAAGTTTTGACGTAATAGCAATTTGATTTAAATCAAAAAATCTGTTCAGTTTAGTTTATTTCAGTTTTCCAAATTTTTTAATTTTTGTTTAAAATGATGCCCAATAAAAGGTGTAACTCCCCCCTTCCCTATCTCCAGCGGCTGTCAGACCAGGCAGGCCAGGTGTACAACATCTACATTGTTACATGACACCAGCCCTGTAAATTTCAGTATGTCTTCTCATTTGAACAGTGTCAATATCTTGATATTCCAATATTAATAACTTAATAAGTCTTAGGCTCATGTAAAAAAATTCTCTATAGCAAAGATGCTTTAAAAAAAATTATGAAATGAAATGTTTCTAAAAAAAATATCTATAAAAGGGCAGTAAACAGTAAAAAACAAACTAAATAAGAATCAATAGTTAGTGAGACTGCCCTTTTGACTTTAAAACAGCATAAATTCTCTTAGGTACTCTGCTGGGTAGTTTTTTACAAGTCAGTTTAAAGACTTTTCACAGTTCTTTTAGAAACTTTGGCTGTCCCCCTGGCCATGTGTGGGGTCATTGTCTTGCTGCAGAATGAAGTTGGGACTCCCTAATGGTATTGCATGATGGTTGAGAGTCTGCTTGTATTTCTCACCATTGAGGATGCCATTTATTCTGACCAGATTATCAATTCCATTTGCATAACCGCAGCCCCGAACCTGCAGGGAACCTCCGCCGTGCTTCACTGTTGGCAGCAGACACTCATCAACGTAGCTCTCTCTAGTTCTACTACAGACAAACCGCCTTCTGTTTGAGCTAAAAATCTCAAATTTCAAAAGCACGCCACTCCGGTTTTTGTGCATAGGTAAGTCTCTTGACTTTGATTCCACTTGGGAGGAATTTGGCTGTAACTCTTCCACGAAGACCTTCTGACAAGACTTCTCCGGACTGTAGAGGGGTGTTCCCTCGGTTCCAGTGGCTTCTTTGAGTTCAGAGCTGATAGCAGTGCTGGAATTTCAAAGGGACGACAGTTTGAGACATCTCTCGTCAGCTGCAATCAGTTTCCATGGATGACGAGTGTGTTTCTTGTCCTCAACCTTTCCCGTTTCTTGTGCTTCTTCAGAATAACTTGGACGGCACCTTTCTGATGCCGAATTACCACCTTGCATTTTGTTGCTGTGCACACTCTTGCCATGGAGTAAGAATGAATGATTTTAAGGTTAAACTGCCAGACCCTCATCTTTTCGTTTGGTTGTTTCAATTAATTAATTTGAATCAGCTTATTATGTCATTAATCATTAGCACCTGCTCGTCATCTTTTTTATTTTTTTATTTTACATGCAATGGGCTATTTACCTATGAAGTAAACAAGTTTTTATCTGAATAGTGGTCGATTACTTAATATGTTAATTTCTTTAACAAAATACCAAAAATAGTCTATAACATTGAATTTTTTGCAAAATGAATGTTCAGAAATCTAAAAACTTCTCTATTCTACTGACACGCTACTACAGAAAACTAAAAAATCAACATCTAAGACTATATTTATCTAAAAAATCTAGAGTGCCTAAGACTTCTGTACAGTACTGTATCTTCAAAAAGCTCATTTTTTCCTCTCCTATTTAGTGAATATAATCTTCTAAATGCAAGAATGAAATTCAAGCAATAAATCAGTATTGTTAATGCAAATGAAGGAATAGGGCAACAGGGAGACAATCAGAAGGAAGCAGCTTGATGTGGGGACCAATCGTAACATCAAACATAAGTGTCCAATTAAAGGACAACCCCCTGAACCCCTCTGATACAATCAGGGCCATTCGCAGGTGTTCCGATTTGATGACACAATGTAAAATAAAAGTTCAATAATCTTCAGTGTCTGAATGGAACCCACCGAGCTGAAGAGTTGCCCGCTCAGTCTAAGCCTCATTGTTCTGCAGGCTTGTGCCACCAAACAGACAGACCACTGAATGGGCCGCGATTGACGTGAACGGTGATCAGGGGCTATGAATCCCGAGGGGAGAATATCTTCAGTATCGCCACAGCCACTGCAGAAGGATGAGCTGATAATTATTCGGCCGGAAATTACATCCTTGGGAGCTGTGAAATAAACACCTGTTCTGCGCAGATGGATTTTTCTTGCAATTAGAATTTTTTTTTTGTCTTCTGGGGCTCACATCAGAAAGGTGGCCTTGCACATAATTTGACAGAAAAAAAAGTTGTATCACTCAAAGGTAGTGCTATAAGGGATGGCCGTAGAAAGAGTGGACTGAGCAAGGTTAATTTTTCAGGCATTGGTATCATGAGATTGTATGATAACATAATTGCTAATACACAAACCAGTAGACCTTCCAGTAATGGTAATCCAATTCTTGTAAGGTCCATGAAAACTATTTAATATATATTCATACACAAGTTATATAACTGAGGACGTATTATTATTCAGATTATTTTATTAAATATAATCAAGTGGCATAGTGAATAAGCCATTAGACTTAAAACCTGCAATTAAGGTTGCAGCAGGGAACGTGAAACCGAGAAAAACCATTAGATGAATGGCTTTCAATTATCAGGAATAGTTTAAATTGAGTGATTCACGCATGTATTTAGCTGGAGGATTGCTGTATTGAAATACCTTAGGTAGTTGCAGGGATACGACAGCGATTCCCCTCAGGGCCTTCTGCTCAGGGTGCTTTAAGTTGGCAGTCGTCAGGCCACGGGGTCTGGCGCCTGAAGTAGTTCAGCCTTATTAACCTAATTGAGATTGGTTAGCCTCTGCTACGCTGCTTGAGTTGCCTGTGGTTTTGAGGGCAGGAAAACGACAGGGGAGCGAGACTGGATGGGAGAGGAACTCTTGCCCGTAACCAGACGATGGATCCGACAGAGGGCAGCGCCTGCGGCCAGGTCCCCTAAGTGCTGCTGTCTTTGTCGGACAGATGGGCCTTTTTCCTGCGTTGACATGACGGAGATTGGCAGTGGGATTAATGGCCGGAGATACGCATTGATCCCGTCTGGCTTGGCCCCGCCGTCGCCGTGACGACCTGTCGTTTCTGCCTACGGACAGCCCTGAAGCGGTGCTGACAGCTTCACTCTCAGGGCCCGCGTAGTGTGTCGACAGGGACAAGAGCACAACTTTCATAAAGAGTAAACAAAACAAAAAAAAAAGGCAGGCATCTTCGCACATTTCGGTGAACGTAAAAAGAAAAAGAAAAAAAAGAAAGCAGTGTTTTCAGGTTTGATGTTGGACCGGTTAGGTAGTAAGAGACTCGCAGTAAATCCATCTAAGGTTTTCTTATAGTTGGTCCTTGTAGTACGCCGACGTGCTCAGCTCAGGAATAATCGTCGAACAACACTTCCGGGTTCTCCGGCTCTTTTGCGAGTTATTTATTTTATTATACAAAGTAATGAACAAAACGCTCTTCAGGGATCCAGCTCAAGGGTTCACCCCAAACAAAACAAACTAAAATAACATACCAAACAAAGCACCGAACTTAACAAATTTAGGCCAACACGACATGTCGGCAATCCCTTCGCCAGTGCCGACTCTGTTTTTCTTCTGCCTTTTCTTTTATCTTTATCCTCCCTGGACGCCATTCTCCTGCCCGGCTTCGACTTCCAGCCCCTACTGAGGGATCACAGGCTGTTAAATTACATTCATAATTACCGCAATCCTCAGCCGGTGCTGGTGTTCGTGCCCGGACCTCTCCTGCACGTGTTCTTCAGATGGACGCGCGGCACAGTCCTGTACCCCGCCAATTGTTAGCAGGCCTGTATTCATTTCATTTCCACCAGGATTTATGTAGGATTGCAGATGTGCAGTGTTTTGTTTCCCATCTTGTCTTCCAGCTGTTGGTAACGCTGGCGCTGGTTGTACCGACTGATCTCTATCCATAATGTAAAATATTTTGAAAAAGTAAACAAAAACAAAAAAATAAAAAAATAAAAATCCTGTGGTCTGTGCTTTCTTCTGCCAGGCAATCCCACCTTCCCAGAGATCAATGTCTGTCTGTCACGGTGCGATAGAGTAACACAGCTCGACGGAACAACTTCATGTTTTCTACCATAAAGGAGAAAAATCTCACTTTGGACATTCTAGGAGGATCACGGTAGCGTAATGTAACCCTGCTGACAGCAGGGTCAGTCTCTGGTGCTAGGATTTAGTTCAATGTCTTTGATTTATTGTTTTTTTGTTGAGTGGATTAAAAAATAAATAAAAAATAACTGCCAAGGGGAAATGTTTTTGCCAGAGTATCTTAACAAATTGACATAGGAAATTGTTGACCCTTCATGGTTTCCTTTTGCTTGTTAGTCTCAACATATTAGGATGCATAACACCACAATGCCTCTGCAAACGGTTAATGTTTCTGAGATTGTAGAACTGGAGTAAGCGTAAGAAAGTTTTAAAAATGTAATACATTTTGGTTTATTCATACACTGCTCTCGGGTGTTTAACATTTGTGAACAATAAGCAGCTGCTGGGGGTGTTAAGGTGAAGTGTGGAATTGTAAAACAGGTGAGATATCTGATATAACAGGGCAAGCTGGGAAATCTATGGTGTGGAATGTGTTAATCAGGCCTATGGTGAACAAGGCTAGGTAAGGTTAATTAACTATAACAAGATACACAAAAAAAAAACAGTTTTTGGTTTCATTCAGACCGTTACAAACGATGCACACCGAAATCATGAGTCAAACCACACTTGTTTGGCACCAAAAAGCTAAAAAGTGGGGAGGCCCACAATCACATCTTGTATCTCTCCATTGAGTTAGTTGCACTATGCAATATTTTGGGCTATAAAGGAGAAGCCTTCACAAATGACTCTTAAGGTGAGAATCTGTCAAGGCCTGGAAAGATGCGAACCGCAACCCAGTTTTGAGGTTAACCCGTCTGAGCAAAGACCCCGAAACCTTGACTTGATGATGAAGGGAACAAATGAAATACTTCATTGACGTAGCAGGCTATGCTAAGTTAAATTCAACAACTGGCTTGGTGGACTTCACTGGTGTGGATCTGATGACCTAAGCTAATTATTGTGTGCCCAAAAGCCCACTGCTGAAGTAAGTTTCTCATTGGGCGACCTTCTTAACAATGGGCATGTTCCTCTTACTGGCAAAACTGGCGATGTCATTCAAACAGGGTCTGTGAATATTCTCATTATTAGGTTAATATGAGACCGAGTCTCTGACAAAGTACTACTGTAACACAAGCTTACATCACGTTGCTTTGCACCTTGATAATTGCAGAGCCACTGCTCAGGATTGTTTTCTGTAATTACTATATCTAATTGGAAACCTTCATCTTCCACATAATAACATACAGCTACCTGCTGTATTTCTCATTATTCAATTTGTGGATCATTTGTTAAATCAATAAGTGTATAATTATTTCATATAATTAGTATTGTATTATAAAACTATTACATTAATTCTACATTAGCCATCATATTTTGTCACTGATTAAATTGGGTTTTTTTTTCTTTGTTTATACACATTTGTGTTCTGGTTAGATAATTAGATAACCCCGCGCTGTACCGACTTTCAAAGAGGAATATTCTGAACAAAGTTCACCACACAGGCAAAAATACATGCTTGAGTCTCTCTAAGGTGGATTTTTAGCATACGTTTAACAGTTCAATGCAATGGCGTCCGTGGCTGAACCTGATACATTTTGACTTGATATGCTGGAAATAAAATATGGTAGGTAAGAAGGTAAAATGCATTTTAGTCTAGGAAAGTTTTCATGCATTCAATTTCAGTGTGGTGAGCCGATTAAAAACCAGGACCTCGGTGATGAGCGCTCCATAGGCTATGCATAAGAAAACAAAAACCTTTCTGAGAAAGATCTTTTAAAATTCTGAGCAGTGTTCAGAGAACAGAAGGTATGAAAAAGAAAGATTCTCTTGCAAGACCTGTGCTAAAGGTGTTAGCATTAATTCTGATGCCACGCTCAGAGCCTGCGCGCGGCTGTATGGATCAAATTCTGCTGCGTCAGTTCATTTTGGATCTGCCCTTTCCCTTCTGGGAAACATGATGATTCTTTTAAGGGAGAAAAAGAATCTTAAATCCATCAGTACTCTCATTCTGAGAGGTGAATGTGCAAGCACAGAACAAGCAAGTAGTTAATGCGCCTTTAGGCGATTTCTTAAACCGACTCTCAGTTAGCAGACTGTTGGGCCTTCCGTTTCAAACACATATTTATTGATAAAATACGTGGAATGAAGCTGAAGAACAGTTTCCTAATCTGAGTACAAGACAGCAAGCGTTGTGTCACAGCAGGACTGAATTCCCAGTGCAAGCTTATGGTCCACAGTCTTATCACATGACACATGCCACGCATATCACTGTATAGTCTCAACAAGCTTGTTTTTGAGGTCTGTTAGACTGGTTTTCAGCCCTGGTTGCGCATGTGGTCACAGCACGTGACAGCATGTGGTCACAGTACGTGTCAGCATGTGGTCACAGCACGTGACTGCATGTAGTCACAATGAGACCCCTCAAGGCGAGCCGACCAGACTGGCTTTCATTAAGAAATGACTGTGGGTCAATAAGGCCTGACCTTGCGACCGGAAGACAGAGACAGCTCCACCAAGTGCTATACTTGTCCTTCACCCAGTCGACCACCGTTTCCTAAGGGAATCTGGAATGGCCTCCATGACAGAGCAAGTCGGAGTATTCAGAGCTACAATCCCTATGAGGCCACAGTCTGCTTCTAAAGCTTCTCAGTCGACAGGAAAATGTGTCAGCTAAGTTGAATTGTTTAAAAACCACATTCCTGATCAAAACGGTGACGGGCATAACAATGACACAGTTAAGGCAACGGTGTTCAGCCTACGCAACCCTTTAATTATCCAAAATAGTCATTCACTGTGACAGCTTAGACACCAAAGAGACAATGGATTATTTGGTTTTATTAAACAAATTCAATAGCACAATTGTATTGAACAACAACAGCTACGGAAGAACTAGATTATTATGACAGACAGCATAAATTATACCCTGAGCTATCCATACACGTTAAATAATGCCATTTGGTTTTATTTATAAAAGCTTAACAGTCACCACATCTAAAATCACATCAGCTAGATCTGACATGCTAACGTCTTATGACAACAAACTTTCACAAGAAGTCTGAAGTGAACAATACAGCAGAGTCAACTTAGAAGAAACTAGGTGACAGACATCTAGTGAAAAGATTAGTAAAAACTTTAGTCAAGAGGTTTTGTGAATTCATAATATATACTGTATATCTGCAAAAAAGGAAGTACAGGTTTCTTCCACTCCCTTCCTTCTGTTTTGGAAATGGAAAAAAAAATGGGTGAACAAACTGTATGTGTCTCTGTATGTCCTGAATCACGCCGCACCAGTCAGCGTTTGACGGAGCTGTACCCAGAGCCATGCTACGCACGCTGCACGACCTTTGTACTGCTGCTCCTATATTAAGACAAGCCCACGTTTGCCATACTTTTAGTGACGTTGTTCTCAGACAGTTTAAAAAGAGGGATAAACACCAGATGTCCAAACAGTTGAAAGACTCTAGAGAAACAGCTCCGCACCTCGGCTTCTCAACCAACTAATTCCAAAATAAGAACATTCTGTCATTTTCCCCAGTTTAATCATTTAGATTTAAATTGAACTGGGGGGATTTAGCCAGATGCACTGACAACACTTAAGCGTTCCTGAAGGGCCATATGTTTATGTTTTATCCCATGCAAAAATAAAATAAAATCAAGGAAGGAAGAAAATAATTTTGAGAAAAATAAGATCAGCTTATACAGCATCGCATATTATGAGTATTTTTATTTTTATATACACTAAATTTACTATTTCCTTTTCTTCTAGCTACTATGTGGTAACATCACAAGCCATCAACACCCAATAAACGTAGAACAGAATACCAAATGGACATCCTCCTGCCCGAATTTCGAATATTATAAATCAGCCAAAATGGTCCCCCTCTGGAACATTCGCCCATTGCTCAATAGATCCATATACAGTTGCATTTCTATTCCGCTCCTGTACCAGTCTAATGTTCTATTATCTAAATCCTGCTAAACAGATCATTGTGTAATGCAAACATACCCCTTGTGCGCCTCTTGCGCGGTTCATCGACAACTCACCTCATACATATGCATGAAGGTGACATTTCGGAATGAAACACCGCAATGAAGGAAGCTGGTACTGGAGTTACACATGAATTGAATAACCGCATGTTCTCTCGATATGCCTGATCTGATTATTTACCTGAGTATGCTTTTCAAAGGTAGTCGCAGGAGATGCTCACAAGGGAATACATTTTAAACAGCTGCCAGGAATCCTATGATTACATAATTTTTTTGATTTTATTGGCAATAATGTAAATAGTTTAAATAACAACCTGAGTTGTGAAGCTTTTCTAAACACACTCACATTTACATGGTCAGATCCCACAGGAAACACGCTCACATTTACATTGTCAGATCCCACAGGAAACGCGCTCACATTTACATGGTCAACTCCCACAGGAAATGCACTCAAATTTACATGGCCAACTCCCACAGGAAATGCACTCACATTTACATGGTCAGATCCCACAGGAAACACGCTTACATTCACATGGTCAGATTCCTGAGGAAACACGCTTACATTTACATGGTCAGATCCCACAGGAAACACATTTACATACACATGGTCAGATCCCACAGGAAGCGTGCTAACATTCACATGGTCATACCCCACAGGAAACTCTCTTACATTTACATGGTCAACTCCCATAGGAAATGCACTCACATTTACAGGGTCAACTCCCACAGGAAGCACGCTTACATTTGCATGGTCAGATCCCACAGAAACACGGTTTCATTCACATGATCAGATCCCACAGGAAACGCACTCAAGTTGATGACTCTGCTTGGTCATCTTTAGAGGGCATCTCTGACAGAGCTCATTTTATGTTTCTGAATAATTGTTTATGTTTAGTCTGACATTGCTAGCAATTTTTTGCCTTGTATCCTGAAAAAGCATAAATACCTGATCCACTTTAGGTCACCCTCAGGCATAAGCAGAACTTGTATCTCCCACATTTAATACAATTAGACAAGTTAGACCTAAAAAGGATACATACATAAAGTTTTGTGTCTGATATTTTATATTTCATTTCTTCTGATTATTTTCTCTATCTTTTTTATCGTAGTTAATGATTCTTGATTCATACATTAATAGCATTAATGCATTTCATTCATTCATTTTCAGTAACCCTGTAATCCAGATCAGGGTTCTGGTGCAGCGGTGCCTGACCCGGCAGAGTCCACACAAACTCTGACCTGAGAGCATGGTGCAAGTCTGCTTATTATCAACGGCAATGGATTTGCTTTTTCCAAGAGTTGCTTCAAATTTTTTACAGTCGCGGGTTGCGGTTTTTAAAGATTTTTTTATGAGTCTGTCCTCTTATTGATTTTTTTTGAGGTTTTGATGCTTATTTTGACTCTGTTGCAGGAACAGAGGTATCATAATCCATTCACAAAACTCCATCAGCCACTGTTCCTAATCTACTGATATCCCACAACCCATGCAACCCCAATGTTAGCCTTCTTCTCTCCGATTGGACAATTTATCACAATCATGCCAGTGAATTCTGAATTAAAATTTTAACATGAAAAACTATCCGTAGTTTTTGGTCCATGTTGTTTAATTTCAGTATTTGTTTATTACCATTTGGATAATTTTTACCTGTTCTGCGCTTGTTCTGTTGGACACTTTAGCTCATAAGGGAACTATGTCTGAGCCAGATTCAAACTTGATGATGGCGATGATTGATCATTGTTATTATTGGTTGTTGAATTTGTATTAGTTGTAATAGCAGCCGCTGCAACAGTAAGGTGCTTTAAAAACCATGCATTCTCATTGAAACCCTCAATTCCCCCAGAGGCCCGCAATATATGAACACAAAAGTGCAATCTGGTAACTAGATTACACAAAGCTGTGGATTTAACCTGCCGATAGAGAGTCCATCCATAAGCAGACTCTTAATCGGGTTTCTGGCTGCATCATCCAAGTGCACTGAGATATCGGATTTCAGAGGTGTTTCATTTAAATGCTAATTATATTACTCCAACTAAAGTCTAAAACCAACATCATAATCCCAAACTTCAATTAGTAATTCTAATTAGTCGTTATATCATTGATAGGGTTTTTTGGATGGTAATGACTCTGGTTCTTGGGGAGTTTTCACCACTCCAGTTTTAATCCAGATGTAAGTGAAAAAACAACAACATTTGCCCCTTTCACCCAACCCTCTATCATGCAACAGAGAAAAGTCATAGAAACTTATTTCTTACCCAAATTATATTAAACAGTTTGCCTTTTTAGTGTCTATCTTTTTAATTGTGGTTATATCAGGATTTCTATGTGCCGTCATGGACCTCTTTTGACCTCTCAAGATTCCTTCACTTGCCAATTTTTTTGTTATTTGTCACATTGGATTATTTAAACGTGGTTTCTTTTCCCTTTTTAGTTTGGAATTAAATTCACTGCAGATTAAAAACAATATTATACGTATAGTTCCAATCACACATTTCTATTGGTCAGTTTAAACTGTAAGAGAGTAACGCATGGCTTCCAAATCACTTAATAATATTAATGCGTTAGTGTTAATATTAATGAGGTTTTAATGCTCCGCTTAATTTTTCGATTTTGCAGGTTCAAAGCCGACCCAGATCATCGCTCTGGCTGGGATGGGTGAAAACTGAGCTTCTCTTGTCTCTAAGCAGCAACTCTGGTGTCATCAAGAGGAAGTGTTAGGTTTAGGGTTAGGGTTAGTTGGATTTCCTCATCCTCCTCATGTCTGCTGGCTTTATAATTTACAACTTACAAAAATAAGTTTTAGGATCACAAGAGTTTTTGCTCTCCTCTGGTGGAGAGTTCCAATGCCAAGTTCTTTTTGAGGGGATTAGTCTGTGACACTGTGCAGCCACATATGACTCTTTCTCTTACCGCTCTGTCGGCCATATTTGAGATCAACTGACTTCATTTCTTAATTAAGTTACTGAGGGTCTAATAAATAAATGCATTCATATTTAAACCAATCATGCCTTTGAATTTGTATAATCTAAAAAATGTATAGGAGGTATTTGATTTAACATTCCAGCTAGAAAAGGGATTAACTGTAGTTGCTAAAGTGCTCCAGGTAGTTATATGCGACGACAGATGGAGAAAATAGGATGTGGTGCACTGTAACACATGTTACCCAGGGAGAAATAAAGCTACAAAAGGCCTGGTTATCAAGATCAGGTTTTAAGCCATCTAATGCTATAGATCAAAAAAGTTATGCTCCTCCAAAATGCCGTGGTATCCTCACAGGTACCAAATTCAATAAACTCAGAAGTCTTTTTGGAAAGATCAATGACTCTTCAGCAGGGTGCAGCTGTGAGGCCCCACACAGCTGACTCCTCTTCAGATGATTACCAGGGGGTCCTTAACCTCCCCCAGTTGCCAGATCCTTCACAATCTGGAACATTCTCCTTACAGGCACTGGGTACTTCACTGCTCCGCCATCCACACTGCCACAGTTTTTAAAGATGTTTATTGTCAATTACAGGTCCTAAGATACTTCTGAAATCACGTGGATCTTACAAACTGCAGCATCCTATTTTGCGCTTTACTCAAAAGAACAAAAAAAACTTCCACTATTTAAACCTTTTGTCAGAGAGAATAAGGTAAATCTACTGCAAGACTCCAACAATAACATCTGTTGATTTTCATAACAAGAAATAACAATTTTTAAGAAAAAAAAAGAAAGTATCCAGGTGTTGCTCTGATGGGACTGAATGGTATTTCTATTAATAGTAAAAAAAAAAATAAAAAAAAGGCTTTTCCATGCATATGTCTTTACTGGAAGCTTTGGTTACCATGTTAAAAATAGAGCTGGGAGATTGGGAAGATGAACGATTGTGGATGAACTACTTATGAACTGAGTCTGATTGGCGGATGCTATGGGTCACCATCTTGGCTCTGAAGACAGGGCAGTTGTCTGTACAACCATCTAAATCTACAGGGACTGCATGAGTAAAACCAATAAAAACAAACATGACCGCGTGGCATATTAACACCCTGAGACAGACAGGTTTAAGAAAAGATCATAACACAGAAATTGTTCAAGTAATGAAAACCCTACCCTAACCCTAACACATGTAACAATTACCCAACCCTAACCCTAATGGCAATTGCCTAAAAGGGGGATAAGTATATGACTTACGTGTGCTCTGCATTACAGGCATTTTATTCTTATAATCTTCTTGAAAAGTGTGGCAGATCATTTGCTTTCAGATGCACTAAAATAACTCCATTACTGCTGGCACTGCAGTTTAAACTCTTAATCACCTTTAATTACCCCGGCTTTGCATGACTGTCCGGGAAGCTATTTGTTCAGACCATGCTGATGCATCATAAAGAGGTTTTCTGTGGTTAACCAAAGAGCCTGTCACCTGCTACATGCTACAGGGGTTCCTTTTCCAAATCATAAGCATAAAAATCACTAATAATAATAAATTACAAACCATCTGATCTGCTACCCAAAGCCTTGCAAATCTTTATCTATGCAAATGAACCTAATCTCTAAAGTAGGATGATATATAATTCTAGAGAGAGAATGATAAATTGTGTGACTAACGTATTCCACTTCCTTTGTGCAGGTGTTTCATTTGTGAGGTTATTTATTTTGCAGTTTTGCATCAGACGTGGCACTTTTGCAGGGAAGCAAATGTATCTATATCTACTGTAAATTCATTCTAGCACATATATAACCACAGCACACATTTACAGGCATTCGTTCTAAAAAGCCAGGCGTTTTCCCAGCAATGAAAATACCAAGTTTTTCTGTTTTATGTACCTGATGTTTTAATTATGCATGCCAAGTTTAAACTCTCTCACTCTCCCTTGGTAACATAAGCAAGCATGAACACAAACAACCATACAGTGTTGAAACACTGTTTCAATCAAAAATATCATGATGCAAACATGTAGTTTGGATTGGATAATAAAATAGTTCAATAAACATCTCAGTTTAGAGCTCAGCCGCTTCAGCACCAGCGGATACCTAGAGGGATAGCCATCAATGCACCACAGGTGGCCCAGTCTCTATTCTTGATTCTTGCTGTTTGGTACTTCACTGGAGATGAGCTACTTGTTGGCCTGGCAACAGCTTATCTCTCCCATGCAAGGGAAACAGGAAGGTAAAAAAGCGATGGTCAGGAGCGGTAATTCTTGCTGATAAGCAAGGTTTTTCGCCCTTTAGAAAAATTACTTGCCATGGCCTCGTTCAGTACTATACATTCCTCCAGTTTAAAAACGTTTCTATTAAATTAACAACAGGGAGATAGTTCGTAATTACTTCTCTCAAAAGATTAGTTTCAGAGCTCAATGATCATTTGCTCAACAGACCCCCTTTTATCATTTTATTCCAATGAGGACAGTAATTCAAAGATTTACTATTGCATGCATTTGTAATTAGATTTCTTTTGAAAAACCTCCTTTAGCATAAACGGACAGATGGTTTTTAAACAACTTGTGATCATGCTCATATTAATACCACAATATATTCTTCACAACGTAAGTGCTGCAACCAACACACCCCACCAAGTCCAAAATAACAAAAAACACAAAACCAAAAAAAGAAAGAAAAGCAAGACTTCGCAAAAGAATGGCTGGTGATGGCGTATTTCAACCCAAGGATTTCAAAGAATGAAATTACAGTTTCCCAACAGGGCTATTTCCAGTATGGCAGAGAGTCTATTTACCCCATCCTCCTCTCCCTCCTACCTCCTCCTCCCTTGGGTTCAGCCTGATCATCAAGTGCTCCTTGGCTTTCTGTGCCATGACAAGCTGCTCCAGAAAAATAATCAAGAAAAGTGTTTTTTTTTTTTTTTAAACTATCAATTGTTCATATTAAAACTTTCCTACTAAACATATATTTCTCAAATGAAGAAAAGCTAAAACCTGGGCTAAGTTATGAAGGGTTGTTTTCCAGCAGAGACTGTTGGGAAAACAATCTTAGAACAACAGCAACCTGGAAAAACAAGTGTTATGGTTAAACTCAAGCATTCTTGATTAAGAATGTTTAAAACTTGTGGGATTATGTCCTATATTATACAGTTGTACATACATATCAGAAATATAAGGAAATGTCAGTTTTAAACAAACTTACACCAATCATAAATAGAAAAAAAAAACATAGCTATATATATATATATATATATATATATATATATATACACACACACACACACATAAATAATTTCAAGAACAATGAAATTCCATATGCAATAAATAACTTGTCAATAACGTAAAATAAGCAGCGGGTGGAGGATAAGCAATAAAAAACACATGAGAGTTTGCAATTTTGAAAGTTTAAATTACGTCTTTTATGTGTTTTTTTTTTTGTGCATGTCAATTTCGGGCTTTTGAGCTGATAGGTTTTGACACAAATCTCATCAGCTTGTAAGGAAGAGTGCTAGAATTTTACTTTAGTCTGAAGCAGTGTTCCTCTTCTAAAGCAGAAAAAAAATGTTATTTACTTCCCCCTCGAGTTAAAAATGCGTACGTGCCGACCCATTTCCTCCCCTACCGAAACAAAAAAAATTGGATATTTGAGGTGGTCTGAATGCCCCGTTGTCACTAATTGAATCTGACACTAACACCTGCTGTGGGGGACAGGAGCCGTAGTATTGATCTCTTTAATACAACTCCAGACGCACTTTCTTCCTCTCTCCCGTTTTTCCCCTGAATAAAGAACCCAGTCGTCTCTCATCGAGCCTCTGAGAGATCCCCCATCTGCCCCTATGTAGAAAACAGAGCCATTTGGAGGCGTGGCCTTTTTTGGGTGACCCTGTTGCTCAACAGACATTCTGACGATGTTTCCCGCTGATGGGAGCTTTTCATCTTTTGCGTTCTTTTTTTTAGCTTGCAGAAGGATGTTAAGCATATGGGTGAAGTTCATGTGCAAAAAGCACTTCCTCTCTCTCCTATTTATGTTTGTCAGTGCAATCGTGAGTGAAGCGAGAGGTTTTAGGTTTTGAAGTGGAAGAGACAGAATTTAAACAGCGATGTAAAGAGACAGGTTTTTGAAGAGTGAGTTATGATGTTCAAAATATTTGTCAAGCAGAACGGCGCCTGTACAAATGGACCTAAGTTTGGAAAGGACATGCTACAGAAAACTGGCATGCTACAACCCAGAGCCCACATTAGCACATTTGCTGCATTTCTGTGCCCTCTTTCAAAGGGTAAACACGAGCTGTGCTGCCTAGGAAACCTAAATGCAAATAAACAGATATTTTTTTAAGTGTGGTTTTGCTTGCTGTCAAGTTTTGGAGAGTAGCATTGCACTTCAAAGTGTCTATCGTCAGAGGTACAGCTTTAATTTTAAGTTGACATTATCTGTGACCCTGCATGCGAAGGACTATTTGCACACACTGGAGAACCATTTCATAAACTAACTGAACAAAAATGGGTGTGTTGGTATGCACAGGTAAAGAAGTTCCCCTCCCATATGGCGTTGGTATGGTATATTGTTGCTATATTGCTTTTCAATACAGGGTCCTCAATAATAAATAAACTCATGAAATGTATTTTGAGCAAGTTGATTCTGCTTTAACAACATTCAGCCCCTACTTCTGGGGGACAAGCTGCGGACTATGCAGGTGGACACCCCACTTGTGACCTGGATTGCAGGGTAGACTACTTGAAGGGTAGACCACAATATGTGAGGCTTCAGGGCTGTGCGTCTGAACGAATGGTAAACAGCACAAGGGCCCCCCAAGGAACTGAACTGGCTCCTTTCCTTGTTCACCCTTTATATATTAGACTTCAGACACAACTCTTAGACGTGCCACCTGCAGAGGTTTCCAGATGACTCTGCCATTGTGTAAGAGGGGATCAGGATGAGGAATACAAAAGTGTAGTACAGGTCTTTGTGGAGTGGTGCACGCAGAACCACTTACAGCTCAGTGTGGGGAATACAAGAGAGATGGTGGTGGACTTCCGAAGGAAGAGGGCCCCACTGACCCCTGTTTCCATCCGAGGGACTGACATTGAAGTGGTTCAGTAATATAAATATTTATAAGTGCACCTGGACAACAGACTGGAATTCACGGGGAAAATGGAGGCTCTATACAAGATGGGTCAGAATTGCCTCTACTTCCTGAGGAGGCTCCGGTCCTTTGGCGTGTTTGGACCAATGCTGAACATGTTCTACCAGTCAGTTGTAGCGAGTGTCATCTTCTATGCGGTTGTGTGCTGGGGCAGCAGTGTGAAGGTGGTGGATCAATCAGGATAGACAAGCTGATCAGAAGAGCTGCCTCTGTCCTGTGGGTCGGTCTGAACTCTTTTAAGGAAGTGGCAGATAGACGAATGATCACGATACTGCTATGGACAATGTCTCCCACCCTCTACATGGCACTCTGGCCTGGCAAAGGAGCACCTTTAGTAATAGACTGATCATGCTAGAGGGCAAGATGGATCGCTTCCGGCGGTCTTTCTTGCCAACCACAATTAGACTTTGCAATGCATCTCCCGACAGTCGGGACATCAGCTGGGAGGGTCCTGAGGCCTTTGGATATGACCTACAAGAGTAACTCATTACTTATTGCTACGTATCATTGGATCACTTTGCCACTGTAAATTTAGGTACACTGTAGTGCAGTTTTTATTAACAAACATATTTATAGTTCACATTAAATTATGTATTATGTTTGTTTTTTGGGGATTTTATTTTAGTTATTTAAATATATGTTATATATTTGTATAGTGTATATTTGACACTATATTTGACAGTATACAAAAACTGATAACCTACAGAGCTGGGAGGGCAGGCTAATTAGAACACAATACTTTTCTGAATAAGCCGCTATTCTTGTAAATAAATAAATAATAAATGATTTATACAATACACTGACTACAATGTCTATAAGCAAACAGAAAATTACAACGCTAGATTATAATATTCTCAAATCGTAAAAAAGAATAAATGAGTCATTTTACCATCATCAATTGTTTAACGCACAATGACATTCCAGATATTTCTGTGTGTGAATGTGTGTGTGTGTGTGTGTGTGTGTGTGTGTGTGTGTGTGTGTGTGTGTATGTGTGTATCTCCTGTTATATTATGTGTTATGTTCTGACAATTCTGGCACAACAAATCACAAGTGAGTAATTGCACATCCTCCCGTTTATTACGTTTCAGCTTATCATCTTCTCTCTGTGGGTAGGGAACCACCAAATGAATGATAAGGATTCAAATAAAGAGTACTATCAAACAGGATCACATTTCAAGTTTCGAGAGGCTGTGCATTTCACCACATAGATAGAGTGCTTGAGTCTGAAAGAGCTCTCGAAAATTGAGTTTTTTATCGATCTAACAGGTGGATAAGAAATCGAAAGAAAATAAGCATAATAGCCAAGTATGTGCGATGTGTGAGATGTTCCCTGTCTCTGTGCACCGCTCGTCCTGTGGACGGGGGGTGGGGGTTGCGGGAGCTGGGGAGGTTTGATTTATTCTCAATATTCTCACCACGCATCTGGCAACTGAGTAATTTCGCTCTTTTAGTACCTGAACGATTCCTCTAACCACGACGCAAAGAACTTTGGCTGCAAGCATTAATTTAGGAAATGGTTCATGTCAACAAGAAAATTAAATTGACAGATTACCATCATGCCAGCATTTATATATATATATATTAATTAAACCTGTGGTGCTTCTCCTTTCTTACTGAAATTTTCTACCTTGGAGGGCTCTGACTGTTCTATTTCTAACTAAACAGCATTCTCCACCCTGTTCACAAGGTTGTGTATACACTACACACTACACAATACACGCCTGCACCATTGATACTTTTTTATCGTTTATATTTATCTCAACAATAACTTTTAAATTTAACCTGAAACTTCAATCATGACAAAACATTATAATTCAGCAGAGGATGAGAAAAATAAAGAAAGAAATATTAAAATGATATAACAAAAAAAATCTAGTTGACCAGAAGACATATCTAATGACTAGCAAATCTGAAATAATTTATCTGACTTAGCCTATTAAAAGCCCCGCCTCCTTCAGCTATGTCTGATCCTTGAGTGACACCACTCAGTTTGACCCTTCGCCACCAACATTGTGATAATAATGATTGCCTCACCCCCATGCATCCCCAGAAGCTGACAATCATGCGCTAGGTGGGTGGAGTAACCATAGCAACAGATGGGCGTAAGCATGGCAACCCTCCAAAGACACAATTTAAAGGAAATTATCCCAAATCAGTTTAGAGGCCTATTTATCGAATCAGAACCCAATACATAGACATACATTTTTAGATTATAGCCTCCTATGCAGTCTGCAGTGATCAATTTTTTATTTTTATTTTATATAAACATTCCCTGTACAGAGATGAGCATGAGACAATTAACAAAGTAAACTGCGGACAATGTAACCCAGAGCCAGCAGAAAAAAAAAGTCATACTCTTGGACTAATGCACCACTGTTCTGTGCTGAAGGATAAATCTGGAATATTCTAAAAATTATTGGTGGACTGTACAGCAGTTGTTAACTTAGAGGAAGATAATATGAGATAAATGAGTCATTCTCATCCTTTATCCAGTTTAGTTCACTAATAGGTTTAAATTACAGGTTAGGTCACTGTTCATGATATTTTCTTTTTTTAAAAAGGTTTGCAAGATCTGTATGGCTCGAAGAAGTCTTGCTTCAATATTTCTGTTTCCTATTGAAATAATGTTTGTCATAGGCTTTTGATTAATTGCTTAAAATCTTTTGATTAATTGCTTCTGTATGCTTGGGCAGGCACAGATACTCAAAACTTTATTATTTATTTAATTATGATATTATCGATTGACTTTGAATTTATTTTACATCTTACATTTTCTACAATCATCCACTTATACAGCTGGAAAATAACGGACACAATTCAGACTAAGTACCTAGCTTAAGGATACAACACAGGCATAGACTTGAGATACTTAAATGCGACCTTCTGCAACCGAAAGGTTGCTGGTCTGAGGGGGGCTTCAATGAGCAACCTTTCATTCACAAACCTGTTACCTTCAACACAACATGGTCAATGTCACCCTATTTTTGTCTGAGAGTACAGGCATAATAGGGCCTATGACTTTGGCTTGCCAAAGGATGGTTTCCTCCAGGTGTCCATACAACGTAGCGGCGCTCTTTAATCGGCTGGTAATCAGAGGCCTAAGCCCTCTTCTGCCTGTAACCCCAAACTACAAAGGGGGCAGCTGGTGGTGTTGTGGTTAAGGTTACAGGCTTGTTACCCAAAGTCTGCTGATTCTTTGGGGTGGGACTTGAACTAGCAAATAAAAATCTACTTTTTGGCTTTTTCAAGATAAAACCAGAAATGTCCTTTTGATTTGAGGTTTAGAGATGGAGATTGCCAGTTGAGAGCAGTTATGCTTTTGTTTAGTTAACTGTTTCATTGTGGATTTCAGTTCTTGGAATTATTCCCATGCTGCAATGTCTATTGTCTATTGTCAATGTCTACCATCCGTGAGCTTCTTTGTTTAAGAGTCTATTGAACCTTCCCATACACACACACACATGCTCAAGCTTATAATTAAAACGAAGAGACCTACGGACACAGTTGTCATCGCCAATAAACTAGCCTGTATATATACAGT
>JAOYSI010000007.1:1725351-1743765 GCA_025775065.1 Hiodon alosoides
CTTTCTCCAATATTTTAGACAAAAATGGTAAATTAGACACAGGCCTAAAGTGCTTAAGAACATGTGGATCTAAATTTTATATCCATTTTGTTCTGGAGAGACTGCTCATTGGACAGGATGATGGAGGGGAGAGGGGGTTTGAAGGGTCGCTTTCTCAGCCTGGAGCGCATCCCTCCTCTCTTCCCCCTTTTCCTCATTCGTATTTAAGCTGGGAGGACACTGGGTGGTTTGATACTCTGGGGCATGAAGGACCAGAGTTGGACCAGGTCTTCCCTGGTGTAGGTGAGTCCATTTTTTTACTACCTCAGGTAGAATAGAATAGAATAGAATAGAATTCCTTTTATTGTTTTTGCACAACTGTGCAACGAAATTCAGTGACAAACGGGCATTAAAATAAATAAATACAAAAAAGATAGTTATTGTCTCCCTGTTAATTGGAGTTCAGTCCTTTGATGACGCTCGGATAAAAACTGTTCAGGAGTCTGGAGGTGCGTGTCTTAAGAGACCGATAGCGCCTTCTAGAGGGTAGTAGAGTGTAGAGGTGATTCCCGGGGTGAGAAGAGTCCTTTATAATGTTTCTGGCCCGACGTAAACATATGGTTCAGTAAATGTCCTCAAGTGAGGTAACTGTGAGCCGGTGATTATCTGTGCTGAATTGATAACTCTCTGCAGAGCTTTTTTCTCGGCCGCGCTGATACCAGCATACCACACCAGGATGCCATAGGTTAATATGCTTTCGACAGAGCAGTGGTAAAAGTTCACAAGCAACTGTTGGGACAGATTGGATTTCCTCAGTGTCCTCAAGAAGTATAGCTGCTGCTGTGCCTTCTTCACCAAAGATGTTGTGTTTACAGTCCATGTGAGGTCTTGGGAGATGTGTATGCCAATAAATTTAAAGGTGGTCACCCTCTCCACCATTTCTCCCCCGATGTACAGAGGGTCAGGTTCCTCTTTCTGATTTCTGAAATTAATTACAAGCTCCTTTGTCTTGGAGGCATTAAGTGCCAGGTTGTTATTGGTACACCATTCAGAAAGTTCAGAAACCTCCTCCCTGTAGGCAGACTCATCCGCATTGAATATTAGCCCCACCACAGTGGTGTCGTCTGCAAACTGAATTATTGTATTTGTGCTATGGGTTGGTGTGCAGTCGTGAGTGTAGAGTGAGTAAAAGAGAGGACTCAGCACACAACCTTGTGGAGCTCCAGTGCTGAGTGTCAGAGTGGAGGAGTAATGGGTCCCCAGCCTGACAGTCTATGTTCGGTTTGTTAAAAAATCCTTAATCCTTATGCATATGTGGTCTCTGACACCCAGGCTGACCAGTTTGGCTACCATTCTGCTGGGGATGATTGTGTTAAATGCAGAACTAAAGTCCACAAACAGCATCCTCGCAGACATTCCCGGGTGCTCCAGATGAGTTATCGCAGTGTGGAGAGCTGTGTTGATGGCATCATCTGTTGATCTGTTGGCTCTAGTAACGCATAACTGTGGCAGGTAATGATGAGTTTTGTGTAGATCACTCATAGCAATAGACAATACTGAGCAAAACTAAACAACTAGACACACACAGCGAAGTGAAGGCAAACGGTACAGACAGTGACGTCGACAGTGAAATCAGGATCCGATCTGAAGGATGACAACAGCCTTTTGGCAGACTTCCTGGACACAAAGGCGACATTTTCCAGTCCTGACCTCAGAGTGGAGGAGCTGATGGAGCGCAGAGCTGCTCCTGACCTCACAAAAACGGAGAATTGTGCTCTCTACCATCTTACGGGCTACGTTGTGAATTAAGTAATCAGAAACTCCAACATTTGTGATGAATGCCAAAGTGCAATTAAACACAATGATGACAGTCCTGAAGGAGAGCACAGTATTTTAATGAAGGAATTGAAGCCAAGTGTGCTTTGTCGGCCATCGCAAGAGGCCTTTGATGTAGTCCGGAAGATCGAGGAGCTCCTTCATGGAGCTCCCAAATGCCATGGATTTGCTGGAGAGAGAGACTAAGCTTTTGGACCGCAGGCTTCCCTCATGCCATGATGTACAAAAAATATAACCAACTGATACATCAGGCTGAGGTTGAGAATCACAGCAAAGCACATCTTGGCTGAAAGAAAAAAAAGTGCTGTCCGACAATGGACAGCCAGACGAAAAGGGCAAAGAAAACTCATTAAAGCCAAGCAACATCTATGCCTACAACAAGCAGGCCCCCACCATTGCCTTGTTCGTTGCCATGGAGGAGCTTGGTCTGACCTTTGCTCCTACAAATGTCCCACCACCTAGCGTGGCTTCAGCTTCAATAGGTATGGAGGGTCTGTTATGCCTGTTTTTTAGTCCCTTGTTGTTTTAGTTTAATTGATTGTATATCTGCTGTTCATGTCATATTAAAAGCCTAACATATCTGCTTCAGGAAATGTGAGAAAAATGTGTTGCCTTGTTTGTGGTAGCTTTGGCACTTTACAGACAATGATTTTCAGACTAATTTCAAACAATATTCTATTCTATCTTACAGCCTCACCATCAGCCCACCAGCTCCACCATTCTAATAGCCCCACTAACCACCACTTACAGGAATGGCAAGCTCCACCTGTCTGGTCATCACTCCACTATCCACTCATAAGCCGTCCTGTTGAAAACAAATTAACGACACACACACACACACACACACTTTTGTTTAAGAAAAAAAGGAAAGTATTAATGAGCCCCAGTAATTTTAATCTCCTTCATAAACAGCAGAATACCTGCTTATAATTACAGACTAGTCTGATGTGTGTAAAGGTGTGTGTGGTTATTGTATTATTTGCGTGTATAAAATAAATAAAATAAAGAAATAAAAATAAGAAAATCCCATATGTTCAACAGCTATCAATGACTATAGGAATATCTCTTACTTTAAACTTCTCCATCACCTCCTAAAAGAGAGAAAAAAAGTGTTTTCTTAAGATAATGCAAAATTAAATGTCATACAAAAAATTGTGATGTTGGTCCAATAAGCACATTGTAACGTTCTCTTTAGGCTGCACTCAACAAAATTTAATCTTTACATACACATATAAATGTTTCATCAGTCTAATCAAAGTTGGGCTGCAATTCCAACTCCACTGTAGAACTGCCCTATTTACCGAAAGATATTCTGGTTTCAGGTGTATAAAATTCTTTACACACAAGAGACGGATTAATTAAAGTTCAGAAAAAAAGCAGTATCAGAAGTATCAGAAAAGCAGCAGTGTACATGTGCTTCTTTCAGAGAAAGTTGGAATCACCAGTATGAGATCTTTCTTTGACATAGTCAAAATTCTTGAGAAACACTGAAATGAATGGGGTTCAGTGCTGGTTTAGTGTTTGGAACTATCGGTTGCCCCAAGACACAAGTGACTTCCGTATTCTTCGATTCCAATAGAAGTCGTTCAGTGAATCACTTATTTGGGGCATTTACGTTTACTTGGTCAGACGCTGGTAAGGCCTATTAGTTTGTGTAGTTCTCAAGTTGCGTTCACGGAGCGCCCCATTGTTTTCCAATGTTTTCCATTGCGGCTAATTTGGTGGTCTGCGCCCAACCTAACAGTGAGTTTGAGCGCCCCACCTAACAGTGAGTTTGAGCACCAAACTTACCCTCAAAGTTCCAATTATTTCAACTTTGACCTTTTGCAAACGCTGACCTATACACCCCAACCAATAGGTTTACAGACAGTGTCTTTTCCTTGAAAACATGGTGGAGGGCATTGAGGAAAAACACATTTTGTGTTTCTACAATCTCCCTAAATTGTACAACAACAGTCAGACTGCGTACAGGAACAAACAGCTGTTCCAATTGCTAAGTTTAATTGCTAAGTTGTTTTGTATTTATGAATTACAAAACAAATTCAACAAACTAACAGTTACAATAGAAGAGCTGGAGGAATTACATTGACACAAAGTTATCAAGAGGATTTTGTAATTTTTTAAGACGGCCGAGAGCCGGCATTATGTGCGCCTGTCTACTTAGCAGTTGATGTGAACTGGGATTGTGCTTAGCTCACTCTATTCAAGTTTATTATGACCAATAAAGTTAGGGAAATCACCCCCTGATATCCCCAATAAATGCAGCTTCTGTGTCCTAGATTCCGAATCTTTAAAAAAATTCTGTGATTGTTTTTAAGGTAGTATTCTGGACCAATATGAACCTTTATCTCATCGAAAAGTGCACACTAGTATTGATAGTTACAAATTTGATAGTTACAGTATTTTTTTATACACAAATTCAAAATTTTAAAGAAACCCCTTTTTGTTATTTCTAATTGATATGGTACATTGTTTTGCATCTATAAACAGCCTGTTGTCTAAACATGTATCAGAAATGCCATTGTTGTTTATCTTTATTTGAATAAATTTAATGTTATACATTTATTCGTCTTGATAACAGGTGTCCTATGTAATTCCTCCAGCTCTTTTATTGTAACTGTTAGCTTGTTGAATTAGTTTTGTTCTTCAATAAAGCATTAAAAAAGAGCTACTTAACCGTTGGAACAAGCTGGTAAAAAACACAAACGATTTCTTCTGTGGTTTTTAACAACCTAGCAAATGCATTTGCTGACTGACATTCTGCCATGCAAAGGCTTTTTAATTAATTTTAAAAACATCTGTTGTTGTACAATTCAATGAGATCGTACACATCCAAAATGAGTTTTTCCTCAATGCCGTCCACCATGTCTTAAAGGAAATGACACCCCATGTACCGTGTGTAAATCTATTGGTTGGAGCATAGAGTTCAGCATTTGCACAAGGTCAAAGTTGAAATCATTTTAACTTTGAGCACAACTTCGCGCTCAAACTCGACACAAGGAAAATAATAATAATACAAACATCTATATTTACAGTATTGAGAAAATAATAAACAATTATATTTACAGTATTGACATGATCGCATTAATTTCAAAGCATTCTAATAATATTATTAATTAATATCTTTTAATATTATAAAAGCCCCATAATGAGGGTTACGGTTTTGGCAAGGTGCTAAGAGGTAGCAACTTTTAAGCTCTGCTCCTAGCATGTAATTAATCCTACAATATTAATCAGAATTCAAAAAAGACACAAAAAAAACATGAAACATTCAGACTGGTATGAAAGACGGCCTCGGCAAAGGAGATGGTGAAATATTAAACTCAGGCGAGACTAGCAATCAGAATATTATGAAAGCCATAATGTCCTTGAAAAGTGGACCTCAGAATAAAATTGATGTGGTGCAAGCAATAATTACTGAGGTACGAAAACAGGTACAGGAATTAACAGGGTGCATTGAGCATGAGGAACGACGGATTTCTGATGCTGAAGACAACGTTAATGGGCTAATATCCAAAGTCAGCTCATTGGAAAGCACCGTTAAAATCTTACAAACAAAATGGAGGACTTGGAATGCATAAGCCGAAGGAACAATCATCTTTCCAGCACGGCTCCTGGTGACACATGGTGAGAGATCTCACACTTTCCAAACTCCGGATGAAGTGGACAAGTTTGTCCAATCTCTTTGAGTGATCAAGGCGGACTTGACAATGGGATACTCAGAAAAATGTAACGGCGATACTGGTTACTCTATTTTATATAGTTTCCACACAAGGTAACCGGATCATTCTTTTTGTTTATCTTCTTCCGTTAAATAGGATTGTGTTTCGTTTCCTTTTCCATTCTCATGGCCAAAATAAATGTTAATCTTCATGGTTGTGGACAGTTAAAACGGATTGGATGAAAGGAAAAACATTGACATTTATGCATTCAAGCCCTGGACAGTTTAAATGACACATGTTTACATGGAACGTCCAACCCATTCCGGACTTTACATGGCCATTAGTGGTATTATTTGATTCCTTAGATATTTTCTCCATCCTTAAGCGTGGATTCCAAGTATGTGATTATTTGTTGTGTGCTTAGGCTTTTCAACACAACTAACCCTTTGCTTGTTATGTTTGCAAAAGTTTGTTGGTTAGTTAGCATTCGGTAACAGCAGTTAGAGCTACAGAGAAGGGAATAACTCAAAGCAAGAGGCAGACGGTTTCTTGTAGTGCGTGGGCCTGTTTCGTCCATAAGCGGTTGATATAGAATGTGACGGGGGGTGTCCAAAGGACATGGACTTCACATGGGATTCGTGGGGTGGGGTCTTTTTCTTGTTAGATTTTATTCCAAAAAGATTTTAGGTCGGGGGTTTTTAATCAATGTATTTTATCAAAATGAATCTTAAGGATAACTAATGTCTAGTAGTTGGAAGGTAAAATTTACCTCATGGAACTGTAGGGGTTTGAATAAATTTACAAATGTGAAACAAGTGACGTGCAGGATCATTTTCTTGCAAGAAACCCATCTACTGAGTGGGGAAATCTCCAAAATAAGAAGAAGATGGCAGTGTCCGGTCTTGTCTGCTCCCCATACCACTCATGTTAGTGGGGATATGATACTAATCCATAAATCTGTCCCACTACAGTTCCAAATTATAATTAAGGACCCTGCTGGTAGATATATCATAGTCCCTCGGCAAATCTCCCTCGGCAAAACATATAAGCTGGCGACTTTAATTGCATGTTAGAGATAGATCATCAGGCTTAGATAATACTCACACCAGATCGAGGAAGACAATACACCATTTTATTAAAGAATTGAATTTGTTGGATATTTGGAGACATGGTAAACCCAATGCAGTAGAATACTCCTGTTATTCCAGCACTTATTAAACTTATTCATGTATAGACTACATTTTATATACAACAGTACTTGTTTAGCAAATTAATGACTGTCAGTATAGTAGTTTAGTACTATCTGACCGTGCAGCTATATCTTTGATCTATACAGATACTAAACTCAACCGGGATGGTTTATGGATCCCACATTCATAGATTTTTTTGATAAACAAATTGACTTGTATTTTGTATGTAACACTTCCAAAACATCTGTTAGCACAAGATGGGAGGCATTTAAGGCCTTTATTAGGGGTCAATTAATTGGTTTTATTAGCTCGAAAAAAGAGTGCGCAACTTGAAATGAAGACATTAGATGAGAAAATAAAAAATCTTGAAATAGATCTCTACCATATAGATGCACATGCAAAACTATTCTTATTTAGATCACAGTATAATGAATTGTCAGCTAATAAAGCAGCTGCCAATTTAAAGAGACACAAACAGTCCTACTATGAACAGGGGGGAAAGCGTGGGAAACTTTTAGCATGGTGCATTAAGCAAAAACAAACAGAAAGGTCTATTAACTGCATCAAAGCTCCAAACGGTCTAACTATAGTGGACCCAACAGAGATTAATGAGGCCTTCAGGGTCTTCTATGGGAATTTGAATAGCTCTGAGTGTTCTTCCAGACTGGATATGCAGACACACAAACCTTAATATTCCTAGAATTTCAGAAGACGAAAGTAGAGCATTAGATGAAGCATTAATAAAACTGGAATTTGCAGTAGCGATTGGCTGTCTGCAGCCTGGAAAAGCGGCGGTTCCAGATGGCATATCTATAGATATTTATAAAAAATTTCAGTTTCAATTACTTTCACCCCTTTTGGAGATGTTTCAGGAGTCCTTCAGGAATGGTCTTCTCCCCGCATCCATGAGGGGTGCCCTAATCACATTACTTCTAAAAACGGGAAAACCAAGAAAACCAAACACAAAATGTGAAAATATGCACCCAATCAGCCTTTTAAATACAGATACAAAAATACGTTGCAAAGTTCTTGCAAGAAGATTGGAGGGCCTACTTCTCCGGGTGGTGGGGGAGGAACAAAATGGATTTATTCAAGGTAGACAGAGCTTTCATAATGTCAGACAAGTGCTCAATATTTTACACAGCCCGAGAGGGGCGAAAGACATGGTTTTACTCTCTCCTGATGCAGAGAAGGCTTTTGACCGTGTTGAATGGCCTTATCAATTTGAGGTGCTTACTCGCTTTGGCTTTGGGGATACATTTTGTAAAATGGGTTAGATCGCTTTGTACTGGGCTCACTGCAGAAGTCTTGACCAATAGTGTGATCTCTAAACTTTTTAACATCTCTAGGAGTTGCACGCAAGCAAGTCCTTTACCACCATTACTATTTATTCTTGCATTAGAACCTTCAGCTATAGCAGTGAGGATGTATAGTGACATTTATGGAATTCGAAGGGGTCATTTAGAACATAGAATAGCACTATTTGCCAATGATGTAATTTTGCTCCTGAAAAATCTTAACCACTCTGTCCCCGCATTCCTAGATCTTATTGAAACATTTGGGGAAATATCTGGTTATAAATTTAATCATTCAAAATCATCTATATTAATACTTAATGAATCAGAGAGTAAGAATAGCCCAGTTTATGCTTCTATTTTCAAACTAATGGATAATTTCACATATCTGGGTATAAAAACTGTCCCTGAGGTGAATAAGATTGCTCAGACAAACTATGACCCAATTCTGGAAGCTACTACCTTATCAGTAGAACGTTGGACATCTTTACCTATTTCAATGATTGGAAGAAGAAATATTCTAATAATGAACATACCCTCTAAATTTCTCTATTTGTTACAGAATATCCCCCTTCTCCCTCCTTCATCTTTGTTTACTATAATTGAGAAGTTGTTTACCAACTTTATTTGGCTGAATAAACGTCCAAGCCTGCATCTATTTATTCCATATTTTTATATTTACAGTCATGCGAAAAAGAAAATACAACCTCTTTGAATTTTATGGTTTTACGTATCAGGACATAATAAAAATCATCTGTTCCTTAGCAGGTCTTAAAATTAGGTAAATGCAACCTCAGATGAACAGCAACGCATGACATATTACACAGTATCAGATTTATTTAACAAAAATAAAGCCAAAATGGAGAAGCCATGTGTGAAAAATTAAGTACACCTTATGATTCAATAGCTTGTAGAACCACCTTTAGCAGAAATAATTTGAAGTAATCATTTTCTGTATGACTATCAGTCTCTCACATTGTTGTGGAGGAATTTTGGCCCACTCTTCTTTACAACGTTGCTTCAGTTCATTGAGGTTTGTTTATACACAGCTCTCTTAAGGTCCCCCCACAGAATTTCAATCGGGTTGAGGTCTGGACTTTGCTGGACCATTGCAACACCTTGATTTTCTTCTTTTTTAGCCATTCTGTTGTAGATTTGCTGGTGTGCTTGGGGTCATTGTCCTGTTGCATGACCCAATTTCGGCCAAGCTTTACCTGTCGGACCGACGGCCTTACATTTGACTCTAGAATACTTTGGTATACAGAGGAGTTCATGGTCGACTCAATGACTGCAAGGTCCCCAGGTCCTGTGGCTGCAAAACAACCCCAAGTCATCACCCCTCCACCTGATATGCTGTGTTGGGTTTTCACCAAACATGGCGCTGTGCATTATGGCCAAACATCTCCACTTTGGTCTCATCTGTCCAAAGGCCATTGTTCCAGAAGACTTTTGGTTTGTTCAGATGCAAATCTAAGCCATGCTGCTATGTTCTTTTTAGAGAGAAGAGGCTTTCTCCTGGCAACCCTTCTAAACAAACCATACTTGTTGAGTCTTTTTCTAATTGTATTGTTGTGAACTTAAACATTCAACATGCTAACTGAGGCTTGTAGAGTCTGAGGTTTTTTGCAATTTCTCTGAGCATTTTTGATCTTGGGGTGAATTTGCTGGAACGTCCACTCCTGGGAAGTTTGGCAACTGTCTTGAATGTTTTCCACTTGTGAATAATCTCCACTATTCTACTGTTAGAAACTTTAAATTGTTTGGAAATGGCCTTATAGCCCTTCCCAGACAGGCAACAATTGCTTCTCTAAGATCACTGCTGATGTCTTTCCTCCTTGGCATTGTGTTAACACACACCTGAATGCTCCAGACCAGCAGACTGCTAAAACTTTGGCTTTTATAGAGGTGGTCACACTTGCTGATGATCAATTAATCAAGGGCATTTGATTAGCAGCACCTGGCTGCTACTTAGCCTCATAATACCTATAGAAGCAGTTTTGGCTTTATTTTTGTTAAATAAATCATGACATGGTGTAATATGTCATGTGTTGTTGTTCATCTGGGGTTGTATTTACCTAATTTTAAGACTAAGGAACAGATGATTGTTATTATGTCCTGAAACGTAAAACCATAGAATTCAAAGAGGGTGTACTTTCTTTTTCACACGACTGTATATTTATATAGGTTTATGTTTGGCATCTAGTCACCAAAGCAAATTCCTTGTACGTGTAAAAACTACCAGGCAATAAAGCTCTTTCTGATTTTGATTCTGATTCTGATTCTGTCTTTATTATATCTACCGTATGATCGAGGAGGCCTTAAATGCCCAAACATCCAATGGTATTACTGGGCAACTCAACTGCGGTCCATCGTGTTTTATTTTTAATCTGAAAGCCCTCCTGCTTGGATGGATTTAGAATCTTAATCTGTTACGCCAAGCTTACCATTGCACTTGTATCTGTATTCAGCAGATCGCAAATACCTGAAAAAATACAGACAACCCTATTGTATTAAATGTGATTTAATATAATAATATGTGGTTTGATACTTGTACTTGTAAATATTTGAATATAAACTCTTCCTGGTCATGTTTCAGTCCTATTTGGGGTAATGTCAACTTTAAACAAGGGAAATGTGATTCAGGATTTCGGATATGGGCTGAAAAAGGGTTAAGGAAAGTGCAAGATATATGCAGTGAAGATAAAAGTACTTTTGTCCTTAGCAGAATTATCAACCAAATATGACATTTCAAAGAATCCTTTTTTCAAATATCTTAAACTTAGAAGCTTTATATCCTCATCTCAAAACCATTCATTAGATTGAACTGTCCTTTCCCCATTAGAGGAAGCGATCATAGGACATTGTTATGATAAAGGTTTAATTTTATCTTTGTATGACTTCTGGGTCTGATGAATCCTCAGAATCAAAACTTTTGGAAGGAAGATGTAGATGACTAAATATCTTTAGAAGATTGGAAGGAGCATGTAAGTAGGCTCAGATGCAGACAGTCAACAGTAGCTTGAAACGTATACCGTATAAATGGCTGATGTGTACATACATAACTCCTGTTAAATTACATAACTTTAATGATAACATCCCTGATACCTCTATAAAGTGTAATGAAGCTAAAGGGATACTGTACAAAGGTTTGCACTCCCTCGTGCTCCTCCATTCCTCCTGTAATCATGTCATTACCTATGCACTGTCACTGCTGTGCTGTCTCTGTTGCAAGCTGTAACCCATCTCTTTCTCTCTCTTGGTGTGCCTCTATTTCACTCGCATATATTTTCTATTTTCACGTGTATTCTTGGTCTCTCTCCATCTAGTCCTTCCCTCACACCTTGCTTTCCTAGTCCTGTTCACCTGTCACTCTTGAATCTTTTGAGAACTTGCAAACAAAAGTGACTGTTGTACTCATCTGCCCATCTTTGTTGTTGTAGATGACTGTAGTAACACAGCCTCCATGACAACAGATGAGTGAGACCACGTCTCCATGACAATTGTACATTCAAACTGCATGCAGGAACCAATCACTTTCAGCAGCCTGTTAGCCTGAATATTTATTTAATTTAATCCTCACTGTCATCATCCACTGCCTTGGTAGTGGACCTGCATGGTTTCTTTCAACAGTCAAGTGTTCACTGCAATATTGCTGAAGCCAAAACATAGAATTAAGTGATAGGGTCACAGTAATGTACTTCCAACAACAAACAATGACATAAATTAATGCACAACAGCCAACAATTACAGTAATGATTCCTTTACAAGAGCTAATTGCAGTTGTATTTTTACACAATGAAACTCTAATCATTTGCACTCCTGCGACTTTAAAAAAGTGGAAGCACACAATGCAGGAATATCTCAGGTAATTGCAATGAACTTTGTGAAGATCTGGTTTTAACTAGGTTTATTTGTGAATAGTTAGGCGCGTCTAACATTGATCAAAACCGGCTTTAGTCCTAAACTGATTATTGCTGGAGTTAATACTTAACTTAATACTTAATACTGCTGGGGTTTAAACCCCGAGGTTCGTCTAAACTCATCTGCAATGATTACGAACTGGTACGGTGTACATTTTAGGATAGGGGTAGGCAATTCTGTTCCTGGAGGGCCGGTGTCCCTCCTTTTGTTCCAACTTTGTTCTCAATTATTGGTCAAATTAATTAATTCAGGGTACAGTTGGAACAAAAGTCAAGAGGGACACCGGCCCTCCAGGACTGGAATTGCCTACCCCTGTTTTAGGACATTTACTATTATTCATAATTACGAATGTAGACTTAATTCAGATGCATGATGACAGTAACATGTGTGCTCATTCAAGAATGGATTTTAATTAGCCAACATAAGTAAGTAAATAAGTAATAGTTGAGACGAAATTTTCTAAGAGAATTTAAATCCCAGCACTTCCGTTAATATTTTTTGTTAGAAAGAAAATGTGTCCCTCCAGTACTAACAAAGACCCTACATATTGGAGCCAAATATCTGAGCCTAAGGTTGTCCTAAAATGCACACCGTAAAAGGTGACCCTTTGTTTGCTCTCTGTTTAGTGTGCTCTCATTGGTTACTGCAACATAATCACAGTTACCAGCTGTGCCTCTGTTCTTGCCCAGTCTTAAAGAAATAGGTTAATTCATACTTTGCTCTTTCCTAAAATATATTGAGAAATATACAATTAGGTTTGTTTCAGTCATGGTTGAATATGTTTATGAATATAAAAAATAATGACACCACACTGCATTGTGCATTATGTTAATATGGGGAGAAAACTGCCAGAAAACTTTTCTTCAACTGGTATTTCTTATGCCCCTGTTTTGGCATATCTGGCCCCTAAAACATTTATTATAAAAACTAGCAGGTATTGGTGCAGTTTTGTCTCAAGGCTACCAAGAAGAAGCTGTTGACCATGGTAACATCTACCAAATATTTTAATAATAATATATTGTATATATTGTTTTTCTAGGGTTGGAGGGACATTTTGCCCAATTTATTTTTTTACACAGTACCTCACAATATCCAAGTATCTAGACTCATTAGCTGTTATCCAACCCTAGGTGTGATTTTCCTTGTGTGACATTGACAGTAGATAACCTTGTATGTTAGATTAATGATTATTGTTAGATTGTATGTTAGATTATAACTGATTCATTATAATATGTTAGTGTAGTAGAGCTTGTTGTTAACGTCACTGTCTGTAGCTCAATGGTTTGCTTGTCAGATGTTGTGTACGTGCTGGAAGATAGAGTTTTAACTCGATGGCTGGGCTAGCCTCTCCGCCCATTAGTTTTAAAGACCACCTCTGTTTTATCTGCAATATTCACATATTAATAAACAATATGCCATGTCTTGTAGGGGGTATATTCTTGAAATATATACATGGGTATATACATAGCTCGATAAGAGATAAGCGAAACCCTAAGCGACATATCGCTGTTTTTTATTACAAGAGCGAAGCTATAGCTATAGCTACTGGAAGCTAACCATTGCAGAGATTGATCAACACTATTTGTTTACTATTGTCGCCGCCTTATGGACACACACAAAATGTATTGCTCGAGTTTTATGACGTAGCGCAAAAGAGACCGTTTTCAAAATATACTCATCTGGGATAAGCAGCCAACCATGTTGCTGTTACTACAAAGTTCTGAGCCATATTGCAACATCATAGCATAATTAGTAATAAAAATATATAAATGTAATGAGTTGTTTTGATGTCTTTATTGCAAGTAACAGATGATGCACATAATCTTCACACAGAACAGTATTTTCATATATGGTCACACCCAAAGCACTATAAAGAAAACTAACGTTAGTGCCGTCGTGCAACATAGTTCACCGCAAAGAGTATCATTCAGCAAGACCGTACCCCCATTATTATTTTTGAAATAGTAAAATTGTATTAGTTCGTGGAACAAATATAAAGTCTGTTTGGGTTTTACTAAAGAACTGGACCTTTCTATCTTGGTTTAGAAAACCAATTTACCGTCGTGATCAACGTTGCATGACGGGGGCACAGTAGTCGATGGAAAAATATATTTTACCAGACTGTATAGAAAACGAAAATATTGACTGCATTAAAAATATATATTATTTCCATCATCAACTCTGCGTATGCGATTGGTAAATGTCGATCTAAATATAAGAAGTGAGGTTTCCAATTATTATTTACAAATATGACATCCTCTTGATTTATTGATAAGAAGCGATAACAAAACTACCTTCACAAATATGTTTTCTCCGTTTCCAAAAACATGACACCCTTGTACAACATAACCAGTCTTAGTGAAGAATGTAGATATGAAACGATAGTCGTGAAATCCCAGCAAGTCCATAGCAAGCAATAGTTAAATCGTTACATTTCCCATGAAAACACAAAAATTGTAGATGGCGTCCAGTTGGAAGATGGCACCCTTGAGAGCCGCTATGCATGGTGGGTATGATTATGTCAGGTAAGCTCAGCGTCTGAGCCGCTAGAGCAGGTTAATGATCGCTAGAATTTCTTCTACAGCTATTAGAAATAGCGGTCATTGTTATCCAGAACGAAAGGCATCTTTGAGTTTGAAGAGGTAATCTAGGCTATTTTTAATGGATTGTCTCTGCAAGTCGCCCTGTCCTGTTTCAAATGCGAATTCAGACTACAAACCTCATGACAGATGTCTCGGGAATTAATCACAGGTAAATATTGTTGACGAGGTTTTAGTTTTCCCCCTCCTCTCTATCAAAGCCATAATATGCGATTAATCTCTTAGATGTTCTATTTATTTTTGTATTGTTTTAACAAATCTTATTTAAAATACATAAAATATAATTTCCACAAATGATAATGAATCCTTTTTTACGTTTGTGTATTGTTTATCGATAATAATTCGAATACAAATATTGTATCATTTGGCTCATGAGGCTTGAAATTGATCTGTCCTTCCAGTGTAGTAACAAAGTTTTATATTTATCTAACATGAAATGAAAAAGGTATAGAAACGAACACTGTTTTTAAAATAATTTGCAACTTGCTTCCATTTTAGCGTATTAATTACTGGGGGAAACCTTTCAACATTACTTTACGTTACGGAAGGTCTTAATGGTGGCTGGCCTTTATACACAAGCCAGTCTAGAGCTCAGAAACAGTCCCTAATTTATCCCTAATCTAACGGCAAGCAATATTTTTGAGCAGCGATATGTTGACTTCACATAAATACGTTTGGTTATCTCGTAAACTCTTTGACGATTTGTGCATTAGGTGGTTGTTCTTAAAAGTGTTTTACACTCACGATAAATGTAGTTAAAACGAATAAGACTTTCGAAGCGTTGCAAAGCTCGGGCAACTTGTTCGTTCATTTACAGTGTTGCGAATTAGCTAAGTGAGTGAGTGAGTGAGTGAGTGGGTGGGGTGGGGTGGGGGCTTGGACGTCACTTTGGTTGTCTTGGGGACTAGTTCGGCACGGATAATATGACTGCAGCATTTTTTCAAATTCATAAAATGTTAGTTTAAGGGCGTGGTTCGCTACCAAGCTCTCTTTACAACCGCTTAACGATAAGAACTAGGTGGCAACATTGAAATAGAAACGCAGTTGAAAATACAGGGAAAACTAAGTTTCAGAGAATTGAAATCGAGGTCATCGTCATCAAAATGTTGACCCTTTATAAACCTTTCTGAAAGGTGGCTCTGGGAATGAACTTCTTGCACCAGGCCATAAATACTGTACCTTTTGGCGAGCAATCATTCAAATATATAAGTATTTTCAAAAATATATATTTTAAGTATATATTTAAGTGTTTTTTTATTTTATATAAAGATTATTTTTACCTCTGTAACACTTCAAAACGTAGACGTAGGCAATGTATGTGTACCTACCTCACTGAAGTGACAACATATTCTGGTATGTTAAAAACTTAAATATAGTTAATTTCTTTGGCAACAAAAAAAGATTATTGAACGAATATCACTATTAACAGAATATCAGTTTGAAGGTAACATGTGGACACCAAAATTCCAACTTAGGCCTACATTTCTGTATATCTCTAGCATCTATGAAGCATGCTGGCAACAGCATAATGCGTTTGTACAAAAAAAAAAAATTTTTTTAATTAAATTATTTATTTAAATTATTTAAATTTAAATTATTTTATTATTGTTGCTGCTGATTTCTGAATTGTTATGCATTTCTTATCTGAATCACAAATTGGTCCTAGAAACTGGCTATTAGAAGATTAAATGCTGAATATCTCCAGAATCACATTTTTTCAGAAGGGATGGCAGACGAAGCCAGCAGTGAGTTGGTCATAAGCATTTCTGTTCAGGAACTTTTAAATGGTGTCTAGACTCCGACCCCCTGTCGCTACCATGGGGAATTCTTCCCATTGGTGATCATCTTTTGCATATCAGTGCCCTTGTCTTCCAGATACCTGTTGGCCAGATCTGCAAATAAATGGAGACTTGGTCAGTAAATTCTGATAACGTGAGCTAACTCTTTGTTATGAAAATGACCAATGAGTATGCAGCAGCGTCTTCCCTTACAATGCCCCAACTCACGCTTTCCTCCGACCTTTCCTCCCATACTCCCTGTGACTTCTGAGCTTATTGGACCACCCCACCCCCCAACCCCCACACTTGAATTCCCGAGTGTTCATCAGTACTTTCTGAAGGGCAAAGATATGCATTGAGTTTCCTGGCCCCTGCCGATTAAAATGTTTCTTTCTTACTTTTTGGTTTTGCATAAATGCAAAATGAAAATAGAAGCGGCATTGTGGTGTCGGGGTAACTGTATGACTTTAATTTATATGGCTTTTTTAATGCCTGTTCTGAAGAATCTATCTGCATGGATTCATCCTTTTGAAATTGCATCTTATGCTTCTGTATCCTGTGGTTATAGAAGCTGCACCGAACTTCTTCCTGATCTCATAATAACCAGTAGAGTGTCCAAATCTGTGGTGTGACCATACTGATGTTCCTGCAAATTCTGTCTGAGACAGTACTGCTGTACCCTCATTTGATCACTTCTATTGAGCATGAGATATATATAGATGTGGGATCAAGGATGTGAGCTATATATTTGTGCAGTATAATATGTGCTCAATAATGGTTCCTGTAAATTGTTAATCACTTAAATATGTTTTTTATGTGTAGGCCTGATGAGAGGCGAAAGGAGTTTGTAAATCTTGCCCATACAAAATTTTAATTGCATTACAATGGCAACATTGGCTCAGCTGATGCCGTTGCCCAGTGGGACTTAAACTAGATACTTCTGACACATCGGCCATGCATGCTTTTTACCAAAGCCACCCAGGTGGAGAATTGCGTTCAACAGCTTGGCACCTTTACAGTTTACTGTCCACTGCACAAGGCTTTCTTTTTGAATTATTTTCCCAACACAAAAACTTAAATGATCTGTTGTTTCAGAGCAAAAGCAATGGCAGCAGCAACACAGATACACAAAAAATAACTTCCCAAGCACTGGAGTTGTTTCACTACAGCCGTATTTCATGTTTCTATGTAAGCCTGGTATTGCTGTCTTTCATACACAAGTCCTGAAGACTGCTATAAGCCTCTCCTCTCTGAGAAATCAATTTTCTCCTGCCATCTCCTTTCTTTTCTCCCCCATTTAGGCCACCACATGGGTGCCCAGCTGTCATTTGGGAGAGTCCTGAGATGAGCCTCCGTCTAAGCTCTAATCTGGTCTCTTTTCAGAAAGAAAAATGCTCTCATGCCCAAATTAGTCTCCTGTCAGGGGGTTTTCCTGGCAATGGCCACAGGCAGCTTGTGTTATGGTTCTCTTGCATTGTCAGGATCCCATGTAGATGGGTGGAACTGCTTGTTTCATGCACTACTTTTTTATTTATTAGCCAGGGAATACTGACTCCTTGTGTGGAGAAAAAAAGAGATTGGATCTTTCCTTTGTATATTTAGTAATGTTACCCGTCAGCTAACTCATCAATAGTTAATTATGTGAGTAAGATATACCCATTGGTGCCATTTGTATTTGGTTGTTGTTCTTTGTTGTGTGATTTCTATGCTGTCTCTTCTCGATCCTGTGTCTTATATATTTTTGCTAATTGTTCCCCTCTTTGTCTGTGTTTATGGGTTTCCTGTGAGCAGCAGCGTCTGGAACATTTTGTGGGATCATCACTCTGAGCAGAGGTGAGGGCAGCAAGGCTGAGGTCTCAGCTTCAATATAGTTCTGCCTCAAATTTGATATATAATTTATGATAATGGTGCCCCGATGCCCAAAGATATGCATGATCTGGAATAAATGATAATTTTTCTACTGCCGTTCAGCTGTTGTCTGTTATTGAAACCATTGGGTTGAAGAGTGATCTCCCGTTGCTGTTAGAGTGTGTTCATTCATATTTTGTGTAGGTTGTATAGTGTGTGTAAAATAACATATTTGTGTGTGTGTGTGTGTGTGTGTGTGTGTGTGTGTGTGTGTGTGTGTGTGTGTGTGTGTGTGTGTGTGTGTG
>JAOYSI010000007.1:1770544-1787891 GCA_025775065.1 Hiodon alosoides
ACATGTCACCTATAGACTGAGAGACACTGTAACACACAACATGTCACATATAGACTGAGCAACACTGTAACACACAACATGTCACCTATAGACTGAGAGACACTGTAACACACAACATGTCACTTATAGACTGAGAGACACTGTAACACACAACATGTCACCTATAGACTGAGAGACACTGTAACACACAACATGTCACATATAGACTGAGCAACACTGTAACACACAATGTGTCACCTATAGACTGTGAGAGACTGTAACACACAACATGCCACCTGTAGACTGAGTGACACTGTAACACACGTGTCACCTATAGACTGTGAGAGACTGTAACACACACAACATGCCACCTGTAGACTGAGCGACACTGTAACACACGTGTCACCTATAGACTGTGAGAAACTGTAACACACAACATGCCACCTGTAGACTGAGCGACACTGTAACACACGTGTCACCTATAGACTGTAACACACACAACATGCCACCTGTAGACTGAGCGACACTGTAACACACAATGTGTCACCTATAGACTGTGAGAGAGTGCTGCACACAATGTGTTACCTGTAGACTGAAAGCGAAACTACTACACACAATATGTCACCTATAGACTGTGAGAGACTTATACAAGAGACATGTCACATCACAAATATAAGCCTAATATAAACTCTCACTGTTTAGTGAATGGCTCAACCATAATGTACGAAAATCTTTGAGAGATTAATCTTCAGGTCTTGCCAAAAAAGCACTCCAGATTTACCCACGAGACACTCTCACACACAGAGAACGACACAGCTAAAAGGATGGGTCCAATGGCTAACAGCGAACGTATCCACTGTGGGTCAGGAGGAGTAGGCCAATCCAAATAAAGAAGCTGGCACCATGCCCCTACTCTGTGGAGGTCCGACGGTCACCGGGCTGAGCTCGGGGAAGGCCACCAGAAGCCTCTCTCTCTTAGTCAGCACCAGCACCTCATCTTGCAGCTGAGCCACGCTGGCCTGCAGCTCCTCCACACGCCTCTCGCGGATCTGCTTCTCCTCACAAAGCTCGTTACACAGGGCCTGCAGGACACAGACACAGACGCCCAGTGTAGCTGCGTGCAGGTGCGTACTGTCTTGTAATGTATCACACCCTAGTACACTGACCGCTCTCACATAAACTGGAGCATGCTATATATTGGGATAATTTGCTTTGCGGTATACTGTAATATGATGTAGTACATTCTTTATTAAGTGTTTAATTATACAAATATAACCAAATCAGATTGTTTGCTGAACAGAGGTATATTGTTAAATACTGCAGTCTGTAATGCTGCCCTCTAGTGTTGTGAAGTGTTCTCCATGGTAATGTAACGCACCTGCTGCTGCGTGAGCTGTGTCTGCCATTGGCTCGTCTCCTCACTTATGTGTGCCAGCCTGTCCTGCAGCTCTGTCCTACCCTCCTCACTCTCTGCCAGCCGCCCCTGTAGCTCCTCGCATTCCTGGTCCAGGGAATCCAGTCGCTCTATTAGGGCCCTCTGCTTCGCCTGCAGTGACTGAGCAGAAACATAGAAAATAAATGAAGTTAATAACTGCGTACAGAGTAGAGGACAAGGACAGCGACCGTCAGATGAGCTGACCTCTACAGAGTGTAGAGGACAAGGACAGCGACCGTCAGATGAGCTGACCTCTACAGAGTGTAGAGGACAAGGACAGCGACTATCAGATGAGCTGACCTCTACAGAGTGTAGAGGATAAGGACAGCGACCGTCAGATGAGTGGACCTCTACCCTCTTGTCTTTTGTCTTCTGGGTTTTCGTGCTCATTTGATTTGATCTTTAGACACAAAGATCATGGCAGCAGCCTCCCCAGACTTCCTGCCATACTCCTGTCAACCTCCTGCTCACCTCCTGCTGCCGACAGGCACTCTGGTACTTGGCGCATTCCTTGTCTAGCAGGAGCTGACTGCTCGCAAGATTCGCCTCCAGTGTCCGGCTCCTGTCTTCAAGCTCCAGGACTGCACTTTGCTCCAGCTGCCAGGCCTTCACCTCCTGCTGAAGCTGACTCCTCTCGCCCTCTGCCAACATGGAGCAGACAATCAGTTGTGCCTATTGTCCAATTTAATACGGCCATGTTTTCCATATTAAAAACGAGTATCCATTGGTTTTCAACAAATGTATATTTGTCTCCAGAGTACTATGAAGTATTTGTGACTTATGGGACAAAACAACTGTGAAGCATTATCCCAGGGCATTCAATGTAACTTTATCTTTCGCAAGCCTCCGGAGTGGCTCAGTCAGTAAAGGCGCTCACCCAAAGCCCAGGCTTCCTCACAATCCACCTGTGTGGTTGTTGGAGTCATGGCAATGAGCCGAGATGCATTAGCACAACTGGCAATTCCAAAATGGGGAGAAAATACGGGAAAAATGTCCTATTCTGTTCAATGAAAATGAATTAAAGGTATTTTTTTTTCTTTTTTCTGAAACTGTGCATGTGATTAAAACTGTTATACAGCGAAATGTGAAGTTGCGGGGTTGCATGATTTGACAGTCATCTTGCCTGAGGTGATGGACACCAATTCCTCTCACCTAGATGACAATAGGTCCTTTGTTGCGACACTTTTTAATCAAGTGTCTGGACCATGCCAATACTTTACTTAACTTTTTGATATGGTTTACATTACATAAGTATGCCTCACATCCCCATGAAGAATTGCAGTCTTCTAAGCCTGACGGCCCTAACAAGCGTTTGTGTAGATTCTGTTCATTTCTTTTCACTTGACCAACAGACTGACAAAGGAATGAGAAGATCTCTCCTTACCGAGCATGTGCAAGTTATCCAGCTGCAAAGTAAGTTCTGCTTTCAGTTTGGAGTTTTCCTCTTCCAGAGACACAGCACCTGTGAGACAGCAGAACTATTTGTCCACGTGCAGACACCAAAAATCCCCCTTCATTCTTAACTAGATGCTTCTGCAAAACAGTTCTCGGGAACTCCAAAGGGACTCTTATATCCTGAGAACGGTGCTCACCTCGCCGAAGTTCCTCCTGCTCCTGTAGCAATCTATTGACAGCCTCCTCCCCCTGGGACCGCACCTCCTGCAGTCTGAGCTTCAGCTCTTCCAAGCTAGCACGCTGCTTTGCCCTCTCCTGGGTAAGTGACGTCAGCATCCTCTTCAGCTGTTCTCTCAGCTCATTCCGCTCCTTCTCCAGGGCAGCCGAGCTCTCCCTCAGTGGCTGCACAGTGGCCCGCACCTCCGATAGGTGCTTCTCCACACGGCCCAGGTCCCGCCTCTGCTCCACTGCCCACTGCCCCACATCAGCTGCAGACAGCTGCCCTGGCTCCAGGAAGTCGTCTACCGCTGCCAAAAAGCCCCCCAGCGAGGAGGGCAGGCCCTGGCTCTGGCACATCTGCACCAGGGCATTGCTCACCTCCCTCAGGCTGGACTGCACCCGAGCACAGGCGTTGCAGGGCACCAGGCACGACTCTACCGTCTGACAGCCGACGGTCCGCGTGTCCACAGAAACACCTGGCAAGCAGGTGGAGGACCCACTGTCCGGGCACAAGGAGCTTTGATGGGATGCACAGAAGGAAGACCTTCGGGAGGGGTTACTCCTGGGACCCGGTAAAGAGGATGCCAGGAGGGACTCTGCCTTTTTCTCACAACTGGGCCTCAGCTGCTCAACATCTTTCTTCACAGGCACTTCTTTAGTTGTCCCCTAAACAAACGCAAATGCATTTCATTAGTGAGTAAACTTACATTTTGGTTCAGATTTTACCAAAAGTCATGAGGACAACTACTGGCACAAATCAAAACTCACCCCCTGAGAACGCTGACAGAGGCTGCACAGTTGTGCCAAGTTATTCCAGTAACGTTTGACCACCAAACCAATAGATCCAGAGGGACAAGTTGGTCTTGACTGTGATCCGCTCCTCTGCCCACTCAACATAAGTTCAGCATGGGCGTTGAAACTCTGAAGCAGGAGCACCAGTCTAAAAAACAAAATGCAGAATACAGGTTAATTAGCTGTAATACTACGATATATTGTTCAGGATTTTAATACCTTAGATGCAATGTTAATAATCATATTTCAGTTCAAGCAAGCTTCGAGGATCATACCTGTCAATCACCAGCTCTAGCAAAACGACGTGGGCGTGTTGATTGAATTCTTCCTCTCCATCAATGAAGTCGTATCGCTCTAATAGCGACGCCAGGTCCAAGTTGCAAGACATTTTATCCGGGAACTTCCAAGACGGGAAGCGTATTGGACCAGTACGGGAGAAAACATTTAAAACCTCGCCTTGTAGATCTGTCAGATCTCTCCGGAGACTTTCCACGCAGTCCTGTCGTCCCAAAAGATGGGTCATTTTGCTCTTCGGTTCGTGTAACCTTCTGGCTATTATTATTATACTGGGGTTTTACATTTACATTTCATTAGCGAATAATACAATTTGTATCCTCATTGGATAATCACAGGGCTTTTTCCCCGTTTAAATTCGTAAGCAATCTTTGTTGACTACTTCCATAACGACGAATTCCACTTCGTGAGCGGTCTAAAGGGAAAACATCAAACCCCACAATACATAGTACTTCGCCAGGAAGTAAAACATTACGCTTCCGGTCGGCGCTGAAACCGTGTGTTTGACGCTGGCATTTCGGGAGGCTTGTGCTAAGCAACTCGATATAATTTATTTTTGTTATTTGACGAAAACTATTTTAACATTTACTGCAGGAAACTGCAACGGAAAGAGTGATACAACAGTTACGATTTAAAAATAAAATAAGAAAGTTAGTTCTACAGTGTCGCAGTCATGCCGCCCGGGCCTGTTCAAATAGTTCAGCCTGAGCTAAACAATAAGGTAATTTTTCTTATTTCGTAGTTGTTTAACTCATAGTTACCTAGCGTTCTTTTGTTATTAGTTTGCGATAGTTATTATTGCACGCTACTTGTTATAAATGTTATTTCAAAGCCTAACCGGTTTTAAAATGTGTTACGTCATCATCGGCCTTGGGTTTTCGGCGTTAGCGAGGTTTTTTTTTTTTTAATTCGGACATTAACATTAAAATGCAGTACGTAGATTAGTGAAGCAAGCGTTCAACCGACGGGATATTCGTTTTTTCTGCTTTATCGGGCCTGTCCACTAAATATGAATAACGCTATAGAAAGCTAGCTCGCTTAGCGCGCATACGAAGTTGCAGCAAAAGCCATTAGACTCAATTTACGCTTGATTGGAGGACTCAGTCTAAATGAATAAACACCAGTGTCGTGTACGTGATACCTGCATATAAGTAATGTTTAGTGTAAACACTTTGACGTGGATGTACTTTTGAACTTCAGGCTGATGAACCGAAGGATGAAACGCCAGCAACAAAACCCATTGTCGGAATTATCTACCCGCCCCCCGAGGTCCGAAATATCGTTGATAAGACAGCCAGCTTTGTTGCCAGGTACGGATATACCTTATGAGCTTGGACAATTGATACAGTGTAAATAATGAAATGTCCACATATTAATATTATTATTGTAGTGACTTTTTAGCGTAGACCTTAAATTGCTCAGAATGCACTGACGATTTAGTCACAAACAACTTTAAGAGACTAGCTGAATGTTGTTTTTATTTTTATTTTGCCTTTCCATCAGAAATGGACCAGAGTTTGAGGCCAGGATTCGCCAGAATGAGATCAACAACCCCAAGTTCAACTTCCTGAACCCCAACGACCCATACCATGCCTACTACAGGCACAAGGTTAACGAGTTCAAGGAGGGAAAGGCCCAGGAGCCTTCTGCAGCGGTTCCCAAGGTCATGCAGCAGCAGGCGCTGCAGCAAGCCACCCAGCAACAGCTGCCCCAGAAGGTGAACATGTGCTTTTAATGGGTTTAATGCTTGAGTGTTTCATTTGGTTTAATGTAATGAAAAGCAGTCATAGGTAAACGTAACTATGATTTCTCAGTCTGTGACCGGTTATTAAGATTGCTCTGTGTGATGCCTGTTGGGTCTGCCTGGCTCTTCATTTTCTTGCTGCCAATGCCTCCTCCTCACGGCACAGGTTCAGGCCCAGGTGATCCACGAGACTGTGGTGCCCAAGGAGCCCCCACCGGAGTTCGAGTTCATCGCAGACCCACCGTCCATCTCGGCCTTTGACCTAGACGTAGTCAAGCTGACGGCTCAGTTTGTGGCCCGCAATGGCCGCCAGTTTCTCACACAGCTCATGCAGAAAGAGCAGCGTAACTACCAGTTTGACTTTTTACGGCCCCAGCACAGCCTCTTCAACTACTTCACCAAGCTGGTTGAGCAGTATACCAAGGTATGTCAGAGCATTGGAGCATGGAAAAAATATTTAAGCAGCATTTGGTGAAGTTATTTATTTTGCAATATACAATATTATATATTTTTTTCCAGTTTCATTTCTAATCATATTTGTTTTGGTTACTGGTATGAACCTCAGCAACCACTGGTCAACAAGAAAGCTGAAAATGTGGCCTTCCACCCCCTTCTCTCTATAGTTAGCATTACACATTGTAGGCCACAAAGCTCTGTAGAGCAAGTTCAGGGTCGATTGTCAAACGTCTGACCAATTGTGGGCCACTACTCAGGGCTCATGGTCACAGTTGGAAACTTTCATGATTTAGGTTCTCACCAGAAAATCTTAGGAAGAAAAAAAGTTTTTCTAAGATTTGAAGATCAATGCTTATTGTATAAGATAGCTAAGCCCTAAATCATGAGTTATTTGTTACAGATCCTAATCCCTCCCAAGGGGCTGCTCCTGAAGCTAAAGAAAGAGGCAGAGAATCCCAGAGAGGTGCTGGATCAGGTGAGGCTCTGAGCAGGGAACACCACAGATACGCTCTGCCATAGGGAATGTAATGCAGAGCAGAAAGATGCATTCTATGTTATCCTGACAGGTGAGGTACCGTGTCGAGTGGGCCAAGTTTCAAGAGAGGGAGAGGAAGAAAGAAGAAGAGGAGCGAGAGAAAGAGCGTGTGGCTTATGCCCAGATTGACTGGCATGACTTTGTGGTGGTGGAGACGGTGGACTTCCAGCCAAATGAGCAAGGTACCTTCCAGGCTTCTAGGGGGATGTTCTTACCAGTTTGAGTTTTGGATTTCTTGCTGCTGAAGGCTAATAAGAAGTGCACTATATTTTATTAAAGTAAAAAAAAAAAATGCTTGAGTGCTGTCTTTGTATGTCTTGAGGCCTGTTCCAGTGTTTAAATGTTGGTTCGTTGGCTGGTTGTCAGTCATGTTAATGGCTCTATTGCCGCAGGTCACTTCCCTCCTCCCACCACCCCTGAGGAGCTTGGAGCACGTATCCTTATCCAGGAGCGATACGAGAAGTTCGGAGAGAGCGAGGAGGTAGAGATGGAGGTAGAGAGCGAAGATGAAGAGGATGACAGGGAGGATCGTGATGACGGTCACCCATCTCAGCCTGACCAGGACACACAGCTCCAGGATATGGATGAGGTATTTTGATGTCTACACGTTTTGTCACCGGTGCAGTTAATCACCCCCAGATATGTTCCTCACGTTAGTCTGTTTATCCGCAGGGCTCTGATGACGATGACGACGGCTTAAAAGCTCCACTACCCCCAGACAACCCCATGCCTCCTCCGCTTCCTCCTACCCCAGACCAAGTCATCATCCGCAAAGACTACGACCCGAAAGGTTGGGCAGAAAAGGCGGCTTAAAAAGCTTGTTAACTGCAATCAATAGATGCAGTGTTTAATTACTAGCTAATCGGATATGTCGAGCAGTCCTGCGCTGTGTGTGTATTTTGTGGCCTAAGAGTCGGCTCTATGCTCTCTCCCTTTCCCTCCTGCAGCTTCTAAGCCTCAGCCCCCTGCTGTGGCCCCGGACGAGTACCTCATCTCCCCCATCACTGGCGAGAAGATCCCGGCCAGCAAGATGCAGGAGCACATGCGCATCGGGCTGCTGGACCCCCGCTGGCTGGAGCAGCGGGACCGCAGCATCCGCGAGCGGCAGATCGAGGACGAGGTTTACGCCCCCGGCCTAGACATCGAGAGCAGCCTGAAGCAGCTGGCCGAGAGGCGTACCGATATCTTCGGTGTGGAGGAGACGGCCATCGGAAAGAAGATTGGAGAGGAGGAGATCCAGAAGCCGGAGGAGAAGGTGGGGGCGCGGTACCGACTTTTCCTGAATTATACAATGTTTAAGTGCTTTGACTTTTATTCTGTGTGGTGTTCACACAAAATTGCCATGATTTGGCTCAAGCTTAGATGGTAAGTGTTTTTGCGTGTTATCTTATCTTCACAGAAAGATTGAGAATATACCGAAGTGCAGTTAATGACTCGTCTAGTGCTAGCTATAATACCTTCCCAAAGAGGCTAGGCACGGCTACATTTTACTGTATTGTTGCTGTACATTGGTATTGTTTTAGCACGTAGTCAGGCTTTGCATATAACTGGAGAGTTCAGGCGACAAGAAGATACTTTTGCTAGTTATTTCATAATGAGATGGTCTACTTCAAAGTCATAATGTACTTAAACGTTTTTCCTCTTTGCCAACTCATTGTCTGTCATAAAAAATCCGTCACACAATGGCGCAGCAATTGAAAGACAGACTGTTGTCTGGGTTGCTGATTCCATCTCCTCCATCAAAGCAGTGGATGGAGTAATCTTATGAATAATTTTAAATTGTCCTCGACTTCCCCCTGCAAGGTAACATGGGACGGGCACTCAGGCAGCATGGCGCGCACCCAGCAGGCAGCTCAGGCCAACATCACGCTTCAGGAGCAGATCGAGGCTATCCACAAGGCCAAGGGGCTGGTGCAGGAGGATGACAGCAAGGAGAAGATTGGCCCCAGCAAGCCCAACGAGGTCCCTCAGCCCCCTATCCCGTCCAGTGCTCCCACCATGCCCAAGCCCTCCCCTCCTGTGGCTTCTATTCCACGCCCTCCTCCAGTTGTAAGTTCCTTTAAAATTCCACATTTTTTCCTCTCCGCTCAACAACAAACGCTGCTATTTTGTAAAGCTTTAGTTTATATCTACTGACTTCTATAGCTGCAGTGTACCTGATGGTGATATTTGTTCAAAGTGTTTTTTTTTTAATAAACAGCTGCCCATGTGTTTATAAACAGATGCCCCCTCCAGTGCGCACCACACTGCTGTCTGCTGTACCTGTGATCCCGCGGCCCCCCATGGCTCCTGTGGTTCGCTTGACTCCCGGGCAGGTTCTGACCCCCATGCCCCCCATGCTGCACGCCCCCCGCATAAATGTCGTGCCCATGCCGCCTTCAGGGCCACACATCATGGCTCCCAGGCCACCGCCCATGGTGGTCCCTGCTGGTAAGAATCTTTTGCCTGCTCCACACTGGTCTGTCTTCAAACCTGTGTCCATCTTCAGGCCATTTCGTTTTTGGGATTTATTTTGGAATCCTTGCTTTTATCTGATCTTGGCTTTTTATCTGCCAAGTACACTACATGTAAATATGGTGTTCTGAGCCATCACCCGATTGACGGCTTTTTCCCTTCTCTTCCTTTGGCCTAGCCTTTGTTCCTGCCCCTCCTGTCCCACAGCCTCCGAGCTCTGCCCCGGCACCCTTGCCCCCCGCTCACCCTCCCCCGCCGCATGACGACGAGCCATCCAGCAAAAAAATGAAAACTGAGGACAACCTCATTCCTGAGGAGGAGTTCCTGCGTCGGAACAAGGTGGGCTGGCCTGCTGGGTGGGGAAAGTGGATTTGGCTGTGGGATAGAGTTCTGGAATGTGCTTGCAGTGACTGACGTCCCTTTTATTTGTTCATTTCCTACCCTCCGTGTCCTTCAGGGCCCTGTGGCAGTCAAGGTTCAGGTCCCCAACATGCAGGACAAAACGGAATGGAAGCTCAGTGGCCAAGTGCTGAACTTCACAGTCCCTCTCACGGACCAGGTATGGACCATCTGCCCTCCCAGTGAAGTGTGCTGTATGTAGCTGTAGTTGTAAAAAATGTTATTTTGAACTAGAGTTTAGGGTTTCTCCATATGAAAATCAATTTTGCTACGATTGAAAATATAAAATTCTCTCAGCTTCACCTTAATTGAATTTGATTAAGGTGACAAATATAAAATTTCAATATGTGACAAAAGCGAAGGATTAGGTTTTGATTTTATTTCATCTCCTTGTTCACAGGTGTCTGTAATAAAGGTTAAAATCCACGAAGCTACTGGCATGCCAGCAGGAAAACAGAAGTTACAGTATGAGGTAAAAGCCAGTGTCCCATTGGCATCTTCACCAGATCCGTATCTTTTGGCTTTTTTTTTTTGCAAAGTAATTTTATGCTCCGATTTGGTTCACGATATGTTATGAAGTTAAAAAGAACATGCTCAAATGGTATTGTTTTTGTCCCCCTCATAGGGCATTTTCATCAAAGACTCCAACTCATTGGCCTATTACAACATGAACAATGGCTCCGTCATCCACCTGGCGCTGAAGGAGAGAGGTGGCAGGAAGAAATGAGTTTTACTTCTCGTTCTTGCTGTACTCTGCTCTTAAATTGCAAGGTGTATTGGCTCGTATGTCATATTTTGCATGCTGATTGTGTAATGAGAGCACTAGGGCAGAAATGCCGAGTGTCCAACAGGCTTCAGTCGGTGATTATGCGTTGAATGCATTGAGCTTTTCGTATAATTTGCCTTTGTAGAAAATGTCATTACTGCAGTTAGTCCAGTTTCAGAGGACTGCTGTTATTGAATTCAAACTGTACAATGTATATTCTGTTGATTGGTACTTCTAGCCCCATTTTTATCTGGACATACTTGTATACTTTTTAGCTTAATTTTATGTTGCTGTCAAGCTTAAACTGAATTAAAACTTGTTGAATTATTTTGTTTGCATAGAGAAGCAAATTACTGCTTGTTTACTTTGTTCTTCAGTATATTTGTAATTCCCTTTAGAATATCAATCTGTTATACTCAACTTGTCCATTTAAAGTGAAGCTTTCTAAATAAATTTAGATTCTGCCATTTGTGTGCATCTTGGCTGGTTGCTACAAATTCTTCTGCCATATTGAGATGGTGAGTGTGTAGTACGATCGGTATCTTTGGGTCAAATCTCATTTGAGTTCTCTTTACAACAAACCACATGAGTTTCAATGCTAATTGGTGGCGTGATGTATCCCTCAAAGGCCAGCCTCCACACATTGACACTTGAGGGGTAGTGATCATGCAGTATTACACAGCTTGGATTTTGTAATGATTTTAGGATTTATCGTCAATGTTTTGCTTGAATAGTTAAGACGGAAGCACTATAAACAAAGAAACGTATGTGGTGACATGATTCAAACTTTAATGAAAATCAATTAAATTCGAACGCCTACATATGCGAGATGTCTTACAAACTGTCGCATACACGTGAGAGACTTAAAGTTCGAGTTACGTCCTGTAGGGTGCCTTATACTCAGAATTCTATTGCGCCTGTGCAAACGCACCCAAACCGCAGTAGCTGGTCAGCCACAAGAGTAGGAACGTCATTAGGAAAATAGAACCATGCTGAATGTGAATGAAAACGAATATAGAAAATACCAGCTTCTTAAATGAGATGGGCTCTTAAATGAAGAAACGAATAAAAACAAAGCTAGAATCTCATGATACACTCTTAGTGTTGGCTACCACGTATTTACTGTGGTTGAGCGGAATAGCTAGCTACACAGCTTGAATTAAAAAGGAAACAGAATCTGGACGAGCAGGAAGGACGGTCAACTCAACTATATTTGTATTGTAATTAACTTTTTATTTTATGAACTGGACTGTGAAATATTATTTAACCAGTGCATAATCTCGTATTTAAAAGTTGACATTTAATCTGTAGAGACATGCGATCTGGTAGAGCAACTAGGGAACTATGCGGATGGAAAACTATGAATTTTCTTCGTCGTTATTCACTGCTGCTAATGAAAACCGCACAGACGGCCTTGGGAAAAAAACAGCTTGCTTACTAAGTACATAGTTACTTGCCTTTGCGTATAAGAACTCTATCGGAAACGTAATGAAAGAATGCCACGTCTGGTTTACAACTTTAGTTAATCGCTTTAGTAGTTAACTTGATAATTGCCTTGTTATATCAATAATAACATTGTGTTGGCTTTCGTAAGCTTTGGAATCGCAGGCTTGTTCAAACAGTTCGATGAAGTAAGTTTATTTTTCCGTAAAAGTTACTCATTGACTTGGTCTTTCAAATTAACACGTATAGCTAGCTATGTTAGTAATTTAACTAACGTTACGTTTGCCATACTATTTACTTAACTGTCTTTACGTGGTTAAAAGTTTACGAGAGTATCGTTTCACCATGCAAAGCAATACAAACGATAACTTGAGAAAGGGTTAACTAAAGTTTTAACTACCAGCTAACTGAAAGCTGTGCATTTATAAAAGCTAGACACACATCTAATGCGGCAGTGTCAAGCCACTGGACCGGAAACTTGCTGTTTAGAAAGTTGACTGAATTGTAATGGCCAGAATAGAAGAGAATGGTCGCCATCCATCAATTGCAACAACAACTGGGAGTTTGCGAGGGACCACTGACAGTCTGCCAGACACAGAAAGCTCATTCGGCTCAGATTCAGAGGTCAACGGATTTTCCACTCCAGAGAGACAAACCGATAGATATGGATTTATTGGAGGCGCGCAACAAGACTCTGGTGATTCGTAAGTATGCATTTAGTATATTTACTATTTGCCTTACCGGCTATGGACTTGTAGATAAGGAAGAAGCTACACTCACGAAAAATCCTCATGAATTGCTTCTCATCTGTGATTGAGAATATACAGTAACTGTACACGAATTTACCGAATGTATCCACAAATGTTAATATCATAAAAGGGTTGAGAATTTTTCTTGCGTCTTACGGTCTTGCAGGTTACTGAAATTGACAATTTCCATCTTTTCTAATGTAGATTGTTATTGGAAGTTTACTTATCCAGTCGCTTAATTAACATATGGCACAAATATGATATGGTATAACGTCTCTTTCTACATAGCATTTACACTGTTTCCATCGCAAGGACTCTTGGCGCTCACTCTTGGAGTTTTACTGTTAATATTTGCTCATCTGCTTCGAATTTTCAATGTTGCTTAGGTTAAAACCCCTCTTAGCTGAAGTAACACCGTGTTTTAGGAAAACATGGCATGGTATCTGGATTGCACCACATCTCTTTAATTTGTTATGGTTTGGGACCTGCCAAATGCGGTGCAAAAGTGCTCCAGAGCCCTCTGTCTAGGTTTGAGATTTCTTTCTTTGCCCTATAGCTTTTGAATTCATATCACAGTTTTTTTGGGGGGCAGGAGATCAGTCCTCCTTGGTGCCTGTTGTGTATTGCAGTACTGCTCTTTTAACCAATCAACATCAAAGCCTCTGCAGTAAGGTCTCAGCCATGTGGGGAAAGCCCCTGGCTGTGGAGAGAGGTGTGCAGATTGTTTGCTTCTCCCCCAAGTGCTCGGTCTTATGATGGACGTTGAAGAAAGAATTCTCTGGAGGCTAACTGAAATTATCGCCGATGCGTGAATAGCTCTGCTGATCGGAGCTAAATCTCATTTCCTTCCCCCCCCCTCCTTTATCGTGGGCACTTTGGTATCTGAAACTGCACTCGTCCTACAGCCAGCATCTGAGCTTTCCTGGAGATAGCGAGGTCCCTTTGGGAGGAGGCCGTTCTTTATTTTTTCCTTTGTTTTAATGTCCCAAGACTCCAATTGCAAAATTGATTAAATTTGAACCAAATGTTACTAAATTGTGGATTTAAGTTCACATTTTCAGTTTTGGTGTTTAGAGGTAGATGACAGTAGTATACCGAAAGATGTAGAGGTTAGAGGTAATTTTCCTTCTGTCTATTACCATGGTAATACATTACAAATACTTGAAGTGAATGTGCTAAGGTATGAGAGTAGATGGCCATCCCGTTTGCTGTTAATCACACATGGCATGTGCCTTTATTGTGTACGTCTTTGGTTTCATTCGATTTGCCTATCTGATAACCAGTGTTTACTATATACTATAAACCTGTTTTGCGACACAAGGCAACACAGACCAAAGGGCGTGTTAAAGTTTTTGGGAACAGCTGTGAGCTGTCATTATTAGGTGGTGATGTCTTAAACTCAGTGATGGAAGACTAGCCAGTGCTTTGATTGTAGAATAAGTAGCATTTCCCCAGAAGTTGGCTATTAGAGGCACCTTGATACTTGATACACAGATAATGATTGATGTTTTCTCCTCACTAATTGCTGTGGGGTCTTACCTTTTTGTGCAGTAGATTATTGATTTTTATCTGTTTACCCATTGCTAGAACGGCCAGTGATCACACAGGAGGACGCTGAACATATAGATGTGGCAAACCAACACATTCATTTATTTATATTTATATATATATATATATATATATATTATATTATATTATATTTTTTAAAGACAACAAAGGTTCTAAAGTTGCCTGCTATATTCCCCAGCCATCCAGCTTCCCTCAGCTCCTAACTAACTAGAAGCCTATTATGTTTTTGCTGATTAGACCATTGCATATAGCTGTTCTAATCAACCAGCTGAGGACTATTGGTAATCAGCAAGAAAGTCTTTAATTTGAACTTGCGCTCAAAGTTCAAATGATTTCAACTTTGACCTCGCGCAAAGGCTGACCTACGCGCCAAACAATAGATTTAAAGGCAGTATTGGGGGGGGTCTCATGGAGGAAAAACTAACTTTGTATGTGTATGAAATCCCTAAATTGTACAACAACAGTTTGACTGCGTACAGGATCTTTAATACAAACGCTGCTGCATGGCGGTATGTCAGCCTGCAAATGCATTTGCTAGGTTGGTTAAAAGTAAAGAGGCAATCGTTTGTGTGTTTTACTAGCTTGTTCCAATGGCTGAGTAGCTAGTGTACATGACACCTGCTCTCGGGCACCTCCTATATGCTCGCGAGGCGAGCAAACCTGCGCCCCACCTTGCGTCGCGCACAGTCACTTTCGCGCATCATGCCAATGCAGCCTTATGTCCATTCAATCACTCATTAACTAATCTTAAAATCACATTCAATCAAAACCAAATCTACAATTAACATCCATTTAGTTCATTAAAAAAAGCTCTGCAGTTCAGCACACTTAATTTTGTCGGGATGCGGAGCTCATTCCTTTGTCTCACACACAAATAGCATATTTTGAGAGTGCCTGGTGTTGCACAATAAAAGGGCTAGATTGCCTCCGGTGCTCTGGATGTGGCCGTGTTTCCACCCAAGTAGCAAAACAGCATGATGCCTAGGCAGATTTGTGCGCGTGTGTGTGTGTGCGTGTGCGCGTGTGTGTGTGTGTGCGCGCGTGTGTGCGTGTGCGCGTGTGTGCGTGTGCGCGTGCTCCCATGATGACCTGGCATTTTGTATGTGGAGACCGTGATCTTGTCCTGTAGTTACGGATGGGCAGCAAACAGTTCAGTGGAATGGAATCAAGTCATTTTAAAAATGTGTTTTAATGTTGTGTTTTGCTCTTTATACATCTGCTACCGCACTTAGCACTTTGGAGGAAGTTGTTTGCTTTCAGAAAGCAATGCTATCGTTTTAAATCTGTCACAGAAAAAATGTTCCTTTCGTGCTTTGTAATAGTTAGCATGTGTGACCTCACCAGAACAATTCAGTTTGTCTGGTTAAACCAGCTATAAATTCAGAGCAAACAGTCTTCGTGTTGTAACAAGAATCTCAACAGTTTTGCTTTTATTATACAAAGGTTTTTAATTTGCTCACCATCGCTTCCCGAAGTTTCTGTTTCCTCTACTACCTTCTGTTCCTCTTTCTCCTGTTTGGTGTATAAGTTACAATTCCCTGATATGTTTCGGGCCCTTGCATTGATTAAAACTACAGTTCTGCAGAGATTCAGTATGCTAATTCGCCATAATGGGGCATATGGCCCTGCAGACAGCCTTTCGCTGTAGTGTCTCCTGCGAGGGGTTGGGAACTGAGCTAAAGTGCATTGGACAAGGCTGGTACTGACAAGCATAATCAAAGTAATTGTCATTATGGCAAGATAGCTCAGTTTCTTATTGCACTTTAACCGCGAAACTACGGCACTTTTGTACGTCGCTCTGGATAGGAGCGTCTGCTAAATGCCTAAAATGTAAATGTAAGAATAAAATTCATTGCAGCTGCTACATAGTTTATTTTAATCTTTGTTTGATGAATTGGTGTGTTCTGTGTGTGATTCACAAACTCGCAATGCATCTGGATCAGTATTGTGCCTTGTTGTCGATGATGGTGATGTTCAGCAATTGAAGTACTAGTCATTGCAAACAGTTATAGAACGGTTTGTCTTTCATGGCTATGTGCAAAAAAAACTCTTTTATTAATACAAGACGCTGGCGTTCCCTGCTATCTTCATTTTCTTGGATAAAAGGCGGCATACTCTTTATTTGGAGAGGGCAAGGAGCAGTGAGCCACTTTTGATTGCAGTTAAGTGTTTCACAAAAACCTGAGTTAGAATAAATGCTCTCTAGCCTGACGGCAGTACCGTTTTAACTCGAGCTAGCTTTTTTTGAACAGACAATTAAAAACAATTTTTTTTTTATTTTAAAAATAACTTTGATTGTTAGTTTTTTTTTTAAATATGTGTGTGTGTGTGTGTGTGTGTGTGTACATATGCACATGTTCTCCCATGATGACTTGGCTTTTTGTATGTGGAGACCGTGCTCTTGTCCTGTAGTTCAGGGATGGGCTGCAAACAGTTCAGTGGAATCAAGTCATTTAAAAAATGTGTTTTAATGTTGTGTTTTGCGGTTTATACATCTGCTACCGCACTTAGCACTTTGGAGGAAGTTGTTTGCTTTCAGAAAGCAATGATATAGTTTGTAATCTGTCACAAAAAAAGTGTGTGTGTTTTCTCTCCAGTTTGTAATGGCAGATTGTGCTACAGAAATATGTGTGTGTAAAACAAAAACTGAGTGCAAAGGTCTGGCAGTAGCCCCTTGCATTAGAGGTGGACAGATCACTACTTTAAAAAAAACATACAGTGAAGGCCAGAAAGTCTGCTCTTGGCCGGTCCACTTTACCTTCTGAGCCACTCTGGAGGGCCGGAAGGATAAGTTTGTCATTGAAGCTATATTTCAGTTCAGATTTCTAATGTTTGATGAACATTCCTGCAACCTGTCTGTACTGTACTGCAATGTGCATTGGCACTCTAGGTGACGTGATGGTCAAGGTTTTAGACATTACGGCCTCGGGGTGGCTATTTTTCCAGCTACCTCAATGGAGCCTAAACTGGAATACCAGGTGTGCTGATTTCCAATCCGTATAACGACTCCACTAAAACGGTGAAGAGGAGAGGGAGTACGGGAATCGGCAGGCTGTGTGGCCCTCAAGTTCCTTATGTTATCAAATTATTTACCCCGTGTGCCTTTGTGTCTGTGTGC
>JAOYSI010000007.1:1787991-1803010 GCA_025775065.1 Hiodon alosoides
GGGTGGAACCTGACCTAGCTCATCAGTAAACAACAAGCTGGTAGTTCGTTGTCAGTATTCGGTTAAAACTTGTGAGCAAACCGCTGCCTTCCCTTACGTTGGCGGAGCTCGGTATGCATCTTCTTCTCCATCCACCCTACTTGCGGGTGAGGGGAAAACGAATTGAGGCAATACAGTACGCCGTTTCATAGCTAGCTTTCTTCTGCAGTCTAAGCCTTCCCTGGATGTCGAAACTTGGTGAACTCCAGCTGCAACAGGGCTGTGGCTTCACCGAGTGCCAGGTTACTGAATAACACCACTGGATGAGATCCAACCCTGCAGGGAGTGATTTGAGACTCCCCAATCAGAACGTACTCTCATTATGGTTGTTTACAGGGATTCTTTTTCTCTCTCCCAAGCTCGCGAGTCTGTTGCCTTTTAATTCAAGCCTTTGTTGTCAGTGATGACACAAGAAATCCTCCAGTCTAGTGAAATACAACCTGTTCACAATGTGCTATACTGCCCCAACTGTGTGGGAGGGTTTTTTAATGTGATTGATCCTTTAGTGGTTGTTCCAAGCGGTTTCTGACAAATGTCCCCTTTCAAGGGGGAGCAGTATCCCCCTTTTCCTGGAGTTGCCTCTGATGACCAATAGAGTTGTGTTCTGTGGGATCTGGGGCGTGCTCCATATAATAATAACCCACACTTGTCTTCTCAACAGGTTCATTGGCTCAAATAAGAGGATTAGCCTACACATCATTAGCTACCTTTGCTATGTTCAGTGCTTTTCCACTGGGCTGTCATACAGCTTTGCCTGTTCTATAGGACCCTGCCCTGGTTTTTCCACTCCTCTGAATTTAGTACCGGGAGGGGAAGTCTGGAGCCAGGGTACTGCCAAGTGCCTGTAACTTCCTGTTTTCTATACTTTTGGACTTCAGGGCCTGTTTTTTTCAGTTGTTCACATGTCTCAGGATGTTTAATGCAAGTGGAGAACACAGGGGTGTAGTCCGCACAGGTCCTCTGCTGAGAAAAGGAGGATTTCTTTCTTGACTTTTGACGGGAATAATTTGGTTTGATTGCTTGTTATTTTATACATCCCTGCAGTGCACAATGTTCTGAAATTGGGTGTCTGCCTGTAATTATGAGGTATCGGCGTTGAGCCAAGAGCCGAACTAAATAAAAATCCTGTGCCTCAAGTGAAAGTAATGTCTGCCATCCTCTCCAATTCCCCTTTTTTGAATGTTACTGAAACCTGCCCTTCTTGGTACAGCATTTTACTTCTCTATCTGCACAAAATCTCACTAATGGCAGTAGTAACTTCCATTGTGTTTTGTTGCATGATGAACATTCACAAGAGGGTGAAGACGCTAGTTTTGTTGTCGACGAGTCCCTGCTTGTGCAGTTACTGCTGTCTGTTAAATCAGTATAGTCCAAGGGGAATTGTACACACACAAAACTCCAGTGACGGATTCTGAGGTTCTAAACTCCAGTCCTTCTGAAATTCAGGATCAGCTGGCTTTCAATCTACTTCTCTGTTAGCATTTAATTTGTACGTGGAAACGCCAAGTGAGGTCATGTATAATCTAATTAATCCAATAAAAAAAGGTGAAGTGGTGAGGCGGAGCAAAAACAAGACACTGACACTGAGGCCCACCGGGACTGGAGTTTGAGTCTTCAGATATGCTGTATTATCAGTTATCGGCACTCCACCGCTGTGCTCTCCCGGTCTCAATGGGCTAATGACTAGTCTGGATTAAATAATCAGAAGTCCAGAACACAGGGCTCAGTCTGCGATCGAGCGATTGCCTTTTACCGATTGATTATATGGTGTTTCAGGCCGTTTTGTGCATGCAACTTTAAAGATGCTACAGATGTATAGTAAAGGCTCAGCTCAGTTCTTGTGTAGGAGCTGGGCTCTGTCCCCATGCCTCTGAAACCTGCTCGGTATTGGAATGGGTAATGATTAGCCATTGGGGCGTGTGTGACATCTGCTGTTTTTTTTTCTCTATGTGCTTGACTTAATTTATGCATGAGAAATGATGTGGCTTTGATAGCTAGTGGTAGCTTTCAAATAATGTACACCCAGTAGATTTTCTGTGGGCACTGACAAGACATAGTACAGTTATTATGACCTGATCTTATTAAAATATGCTTATACAAAAATAATTTGATTTTGAACTCTCATTGGGATACAGAGGAAGTGTTTAAAGCCACAGCTAGCTAAACAACCTGCATAACCATGCATGTATTAAGGACTGATGTAAAACCAGCAGGCGTCATTCTTTCCATTCCAGTCGGTTAATAACATTTTAATACATTTAAAGGTAAATGAGACATATGTAAATGACTTTTCCACCCTCTTTTACATATGTTTTTTTTAATGCTAGTTCTTGCTAGGTGCTAGGTGCTGACTTTGCGATGGGGGAATCTGCAGAATGCTTGCGCTGCAGTGAGCATTCCTGTTTGTACAAATGTGAGATAATCATCGCCCTGGTGCAATGATTGCTAAGGAGCCACTGCTGCACGTCTCCTAACCCCATTGGAAAAACATAATAATATCCACATTTTGCAACCGTACAGCTATGTAGAGCGTGTTGAGAGATCAGTGATGACCCTGCGTGATTGTGTGTGTCAGCTTCCTAACAAGAACCAGTTTGTGTGTTATTAGTGGATTTTTTTACTTAAAACTGTTCGTTAATGCATGCACATGAATGGCAAATAGTTTTCCCATGTTTTTGTTTTTCGTGGAACTGGTGGTAGAAAAACATTTATAATAACAAAGAAATGACTGCCCCTTAGTTTAGCTGGTGAAGCAGAAACTTGAATGGGCTGAGTCGCTTTTCACGACTCACAGCACAACGTTCCCCTGTGACCTCTTGTCCTGTCATACTGCCCTGCCCCTGCAAAGTGAGTCCCCCAGTAATGACCTGAGCATCCACTGCCGCCTCCACACAGACGTCCACCATCTTTGGCCATTCTCTTTCAAACCGGCCTGACACTATCCTGGATCCCACATGACCTACCTTACTGGCAGCAGCTAAGGATCGGATTTGTATGGATGAATGTTGCTTAACCTAAATTTCTTTAATCACATGTGATGTATCATTTTGTATGCTACGTTGCTCTGGTTAAGTGTCGAGGGCTAATGTTCTCTGTATTCTCTCTGTTCTGTCTCGTCCTCCAGGGCCCAGGACCTCCCGCCGGAGGTGCTCAGGCAGAGGGAGGTCAAGTGGCTGGATATGCTTAACAACTGGGACAAGTGGATGGCCAAGAGGCACAAAAAGGTGACGGCTGTGTGGATTCTTGTCCAGTCACTTTGCCGTACTGAATAGCTCATGAATTCGTCATTTCACTTCTGTCGGTTAATCTACCTTTGGTTGTCCTGTCCTGTGTGCAGGCCTCTTCTGTCTGTTCTTTTACCTTTGGTTGTCCCACAATATGATCTAGAGCGACGTACAAAAGTGGTGTCATGGTTAAGGTGTCCGACTTGTGGCCAGTAAATAAAGTTTCCGGCTGTGAGCTCTGCACGTCACTCTCAATTAGTAGCACCTGCCAAGCAACCAAATGAAAACGCCAACATAAACACCGACATTAACCCAAAGCCATTTTTTGGGGAAATTGGCTCCAATTGGTTGAGCCGAAGTCCAGAAACAACTCTAGACTGAAGTTTGGCAGACCGGTATGAGGGTCACAAAGTGATTTATTGGGAAAGATGTGGCTAGATAATATAAGACATATAGAAAATCAGCCTGAAACACGCATACCCCAAACTCTGTTTCAACTGTCTATTTACTGAAATATGGGTATAATCAAAGATATTGTAAAATCTGAAGCTAATGTATTGGCATAAACTATAAAACAATGATTTTGTCATGCACCTTTTGTACATTTTTTGTCATATGGGTTACTTGGGTTACAGCATTAATGCTTTTCCTCGCACTCAGTAGCAGGGTTGTCCCACTCTAGTCCTGGATAAATTGTGGGTGGATAGAAAGTGATTAATAATAAGTGACTTCCGAGTGCTCGTTGGAAGATTCAAGCTTTAACAGAGTGTCAGAGGAAGGAAGGAAACCAACTGGTCAGACTTCATGTTTGTGAAACCAGTTTTCCCCGGCAGAGTTTTTACATTCCTCAACCTCAGACACTCACTTTTTTGCTGATTTAAAAAATATATATTTTTTTATTTTTTATTTTTTTTACTATTATCATTTCTGGAAAGTCATTTGAGCCAATGTCCCCCTCATAAAATGTTTAGCCAGTAACCATTGATATAACTAGTCTACATTCACAAGCGCCTGTCACAGCCTGGGGGACATAGAGAGTTGCATTAGAGAGCTAGCCCAGTTCACAAACACCTGACACAGTCTGGGACAGAAAGAGTTGCATTAGAGAGCTAGCCCAGTTCACTAGCGCCTGTCACAATCTGGGACAGAGAGTGACACCGAGGCTTCTCACACTCATAAATAAATAAATACATATACGTATTATAGGTGGTGTTGCTGTGATTTAATTGTGCATTTTATTTTTCTGTTAATGTGTGCTATGTAAAAGATTATATGCCATCATTGCTTTGCCAATACTATGTGTTGGTGATGCCTATAAAGCTCATTTGAATTTGTGAGCATGTGAGAGAGTGCACACAGCCCCCACAAGAGAATCCCCTCTGTAGCATAGTGCCGAGGCTCGGTCAAATGAACACCAGTGAGCTTCAGAACATCGCCAACAAAAAACTCTTCATCCAAAAGATTAAATCTGGAAACTATAAAAATATTTTGGTCAAAAACACAAAATGTACAAAGATCCTGACCCAGTACAGACTCTGTGACCCCAGCCTGGCCAGCACAAAAAAACCCTGGATCGCCAAAGAAAAATGGCTGTACTGTAACTGTGACCTGGGAGAGGTTGAGAAAGCCCTTCCTGGTATCCTGCCTGATATACGGGCTGTTTACTGCTATCCGGCTGACTACATCAGGGACAAGTACTTCCCCAAACTGGTTCACAACATTCCAGCTCCCCACTGACTGTTCTTTTTCGGAGAGGAGCAACAGGCGACAAAGCTAGTCCTAATATGGATCTGCCTGCCACACCCAGAGAGACAGACTGACAAACCAGGCACTCACAGGCTGTATATAGAGAGGGAGGGAAAGGGGAGGATTGCTGTTGTTGTTTTGTAGTGTCTTGAGTTTTTGAAATTAATGTTAGAGAGACCTATTTTTATTATATTTTATTTTTATTTAAGTTATTTGTGAGTGAGACTGAGTGTGAGATCATTTCCTCTCTCTCTTTCTCGTGTCTTGCTCCAGTATTTCCGCCATGTCCAGCCCAGTACCCAACGTGTTTCAGCGATTGAGTCATGTTTAAAATCCACCTCCTTGTTCTTCCCATAATCCCTGGAGCCACAAAGTCAATTGTCAAAATACACTGAACTGAGGCAATTGTTTAAAATGGCCTAATAGACATGAAGTATATATAGTTTTATGTGGTAACTCCGTAAACGGCTGAGTTGATGGTGGGCTTGGTGGGCGGCCCCTTCTTTATTTCTCTTTGGTGCTTCACCCTAGATGGACCGCTTATCAGGTGGGCCACAGCTTATGTCTTGTTATAAAAAAGAAACTATAACCGGGGGGAAAGGGGTTAGCATTTAATGAATGTTTGTCACTTTGGGTAGGTCTAAAAGAAAATGGGTGAATGAGAAGGCTTTGGGTCAATGGCACCAATGTCTGACGCACCTTTAATGTCCGTCATGGAACTTTCTGGCAGCGTTTATCTTTTGGCTGTGTTCTGTGCGTCTGTGCTCACTGGATACGATTGACCTTGTTCAGTCACAATCAATGTGGCTGCCTCACGGTGTTTGTTCAGTATCGGTGTCCTCACATGAAGCCTATTGAATTAGTCAAAGAGCTTTTAAATGGGAGACACAAATGATGTGTGGCTTGTGTTAATTTTGGGGTAGGAATGTCTACAACACAAAGTGCGTTTTGTGAATGCTACAACAAATGAATGTATTGTGTCATACATAATGTGAGTTACTTACTAATTGCAACAATGTGAGATTTGCAAATTGTTCCATTGGACAAATGTTTGGTAAATTTAGATGATTTCACCTTTTTTGTTTTAAGCTCTTGAAATGGGAGTAACGATCGCTGTGTGTGTGTGTGTGTGTGTGTCTGTGTGTGTGTGTGTGTGTGTGTGTGTGAGTGGCTGGTTGGCTGTGTGCATGTTTTTATGTTTTTATGAAAATAAAATGCCTTTTAATTCCATTCCACTACAAAGGAAAGCATTCAACATTTGTGCGTCACCCTGGTCTGATAAACGTTCACCTTATCCAGTTTTTCCTCTTCTGCTGGTCTCTTCCTTTTTTTCTGTCCCGTGTGACGTGATTTCATTCCATTGTTCTGGACTAGGAGCAGAAGTTTGTTTTGAGCAGTTTTTTTTATGAAAAGACCGCAGTGGACCCACAGTTTTCAGGGCAGAGGCTCGCTTGCAATCCAGCTGACCCGTTCCAAAAGGCCCAAATGAAAGCGAAATGGATGCATCACTTCAGTTACATTAATGGGAGGGTTTTGCTGCTGTTGTTGTTGGAAATTTAGTGGGATTGTGGCACCGCACACAATGACCTGGAGCGCTCTGTGTCAGCTGGGGTGGTTGTTGTCATATGATCTGATTAATGTATGCCTCTACTGTTCAATACTAAAATGTGCTTGAACAATAAAAAGACCTTGAGAAATTGAGAGATCAGGATCATCTGTTGGTGATGACTTTTCACAGCTGTTCAGAAAACAACGAATTTGAAGTTGGAATGTTTAGATCACATTATCTGTTTTTATTATTAAAACTGGATCCATTTGTATGTTTTGGTGTTACATTGGGGTTGGGGTGCAATGATGTAATTGGGGAAAGAATGAGGTGTGTGTGTGACCCTCATTCTACCTCTCCCACTCCCAGGTGAAACTGCGTTGTCAGAAGGGGATTCCTCCATCGCTACGGGGCCGCGCCTGGCTCTACCTGTCCGGGGCCAAAGTGAAGAGGGAGCAGAACCGGGGAAAGTTTGAGGTCTGCTCTCTGTTTACAGTGTCACAGACATTTACATTTATTCATCTGTCTAAAGTGACTTAAAGTGATAATGCATTTGGTCCATATGACAAGACAGAGAAAAGAGTTTTCATATGAGAGGGGTGTGTTTGGGTTTTAGCAGGGAATGAGAGGGGCGTGTGTGGGTTTTGGGATCCAAACCGAGGGGTGTGTCTGGGTTTAAGGATCTAATGAGTAGGCATTTTCTCAGTTTTGGCATCCAACGAGAGTGGTGTGTCTGGAATTATGGGATCTAATGAGAGGGGCTTGTCTGGGATTTTGGGAGTCGATTTTGCATACAACTGACCCTGTATCCGTGCCCTCGGTTTCTGTGTCAGGAGCTGGACAGGCAGGCAGGGGATCCCAAGTGGATGGATGTGATCGAGAAGGACCTGCACCGACAGTTTCCCTTCCACGAGATGTTTGTATCCCGAGGGGGGCACGGGTAAGCAGCACTTTGGCGCTGACGGCATTGAGCAGTCTGCAGCATGCTGCTACGCTAACCGTGTATGTGCATGTTTTCCGTGCGTGTGCACTCGCAGGCAGCAAGACCTGTACCGTGTACTGAAGGCCTACACGCTCTACCAGCCAGAAGAGGGCTACTGCCAGGCCCAGGCACCTATCGCCGCGGTGCTCCTCATGCACCTGCCGGCCGAGGTTAGTGCCACCCTCTACCTGCCAGGCTGACCCATGACCTGCGCACACAGAGAACGAGAGATGACCTGGTTTGTTTGCCTTCCTCCGCAGGATGCTTTCTGGGGACTGGTTCAGATCTGTGAGAAATACCTGCCCGGATACTACAGTGCAGGGCTGGTAAGAATGAAGGCTCATTCGGACACTCCAGACACTGCCCCCTAACACCTCGGAGGGGTAGTACACTTCCACCTGTGTCCTGTTAACAGTCACTTATTTGATGGAGATGGCACCAAACCATTCTTCCACATATTTATGTGAAAGTTTGTTTAGGTCTGCAAGTTTGCCTGTGAACCACCAATTGTTTTAATCCAGCCGTTTAATCGATTGTACTTATTTTTACTAGCATGCTGGGGCCGTTTCTTTATGTCTTAGTAATTGCTAACAGCTTAATTGTCCTGATGGTCAAAGGCATGTGTTGGATTAAAAAGGCAACTGAATTTATTAAAGAGAAACAATGGCAGTAATGTTGTGCCTTTTCTGAAGTAATCCTCTGGGCGATGTTCTCGGGTCTCTGTTCATTAAGCTCTATTTTCAGCCACAGAGATGTCCTGCTTTCACTTAACTGTCTCCTCCTGTGTCTGAGTCACAGCGGGTTGTCCCTCTCCTCTCCCTCTCTCCTCCTGTGTCTATGTCTGAGTCACAGCTGGTTATGCCACTCTACTCCTGCAGGAGGCGATCCAGCTGGATGGGGAGATCCTATTTGCCCTGCTGCGCCGCGTCTCCCCGCTGGCCCACCGGCACTTGAAAAAGCACAAGCTGGAACCCATCCTGTACATGACGGAGTGGTTCATGTGCGCCTTCTCCCGCACCCTGCCGTGGGCTTCTGTCCTGCGGGTCTGGGACATGTTCTTCTGTGAGGGTGAGATGCCTACTGCTCCACGGTCAGACACAAACCAACTGTCATTCTGATAGAAAATCGTGCACAATGAGATAAAATAAATACGAGCACGTCCAAATTGCTATACAGGTAAACGGGTAGCCCGCGCACTTAGATTAATCGTGACCTGACAGGGAACCCCCCACCCCTCCAGGTGTGAAGATCATATTCCGAGTGGGCCTGGTCCTGCTGAAGTGCATGCTGGGGTCTCAGGAGAAGGTGAAGGCGTACCAGGGTCAGTACGAGACCATGGAGCTGCTGCGAGCTGTGGAGCCGCGTTACATGCAGGAGGGCTTCCTCGTCCGCGAGGTAAGCCCCTCTCGCCCAACCCGCGGGCCCCAAGTCACTGCCAGAAAGACCGTAAAACAGCCAGCGCACATATCTCTAGGCCCCTCAAACTCACTTGTACCGGGCCTAGCAGGCACTGATTTTAAGGGTGGCTTTAATATTGCTAGAGCTGGGACAGGAACTGAGACGTTTTGTCCATTGAATGTATGTGACCTCAGACATGGATGCACTTGGCAGCAGTGAGTCTGTTGTCTGTCTGCATTGACAAAGGCCCCTCTGATACAAGCTCCAACTGCCTAAGGCAGTCCGCTCTTTGACCTTTGAAGATGCTCTTCAGTCAGGAATTATCTGCCTGCTTCAGCAGGGGCTTTTCCCACTCAGGACTCTCAGCAGCCAGCCCAGGAGATTCAGTCCCAACCTACGTCTTAACTGAGCCATTAACTGAATCATGGTTTAAATTTGCCATATATATAAATGTTGTCAATGATTTTAACTGTAATTTCTAAATGTTGGGCAAATTAAATTTAGGTACAATTTCATTAGGCTTAATTAAGTTTTATAGGGTCTAAGACGGGGGGTTTTTCAAAAATATTTTTGGGGTGGCTTAATTATTTCCCCCATAAAATTCTTAATGAATAAATTCATTTCAGGAACAACAAATAAATATACACATGTAATTGGCTAGGCAACAGGTCAAACACAATAACGTTGAGTATTGCCCAGAGTTTTAGTCCTGTACTGTCCCATTCCATAGATGTTTGGATTTAAGTCGTCAGGAGGGGGTCCCATCAGATTCATCAGGATGTCACTTAGTAGCCCAAGAATCACTACTCTGCCCTGTTCACTATGAGGGGAGCGGGAAAGTGTGGTTTTGCTGCCACCTAGGGGTTTCTGTGTTCAGGAGCACAGAATGCAGATTGGACAAATGTATTTATTACGCCACAATCTCTTTGAAATCACTTCTTCTTCAAAGAAGAACGTCTGCATTGTTCCGCCTTTTTATTTTTATCTGTTATCCCCGACCATACCTTTCTTCCTTCCCCCTTTCTGCCCAGGTTCTGGAGGTATCCGTGTCGGAACAGGACATTGAGAAGGAGCACCAAGTCCAGCTGAAGCGCTGGAGGGAGACTCGGGGCGAACTGCACCGCAAGTCCCCGGCCCGGATGCACGGTGCCAAGGCCATCATGGCCGCCGAGCCACCAAGTTACCAGGACCTGCGGCAGGTACCCACAATCGTCGAGGATTTGCCCCTGCTGGCAGACCCCAAGAACAATCCGCAAAAGAAGGAAAGCAAAAGGAGGGGCAGCCAAAAGAAAGTTCCAGTGGTGGAGATACCCAACCCCTACGCCTTACCCAGCTACCCACAGCCCCTGATCAAAAACTCAGCCCTCCAAGAGTCCAGCCACAGCCTGAATAGCACAGAGCTCGACACATATCTGTAGTTGGAAGTCCACCCTCTTGTGGTGGTGGAGGGGAAGTGCACTTCATCCACTTTTTCAGAATTGTGGGAAAGCGTCTCCAATTGTGTGTCTCGCAAAGTACCCGTCTGTCGTTTTATACATAACCCAATTCCTCCACCTCTCTCTGCCCCGGCCTCTGGCAAAGTTTATTTTCTTCTGTGGCCATACCCTGGCTCAGTATTCACTGTTAACACTGTGGTTTTTTAGGGCATAACTGAAACACAAGGCAGGAAATTGAATTTAATAGTTTTGGTGCTTTGGGGAGACCCTGTTGCCTAAAATACACCACTGACTGCAAATCCACTGTTCTCAATAGCGCATTTTTTTACTTGTTTTTGGTCTTTTGTTTCCGTATGAGGAATTCTACAAAAAGCATGGGCAATTTAAAAATTGAGTTATCTTCATAGACTTAAAAACTGCAAAATATTTTATAGACTGTAAAATGGTCTATACACATACACAATAGCCTAGACTTTTGATGTAAGATTTCTTGTATAACTGAGATAGCATAGCGCCTGACTCGGTTGTAAAATATGGGTAAAGTCAGAAACCTTTATTTCCGAACACTAGAGAGCAGAGTTTGCCCATTTTTATTACCCCTATTTCCAATCCACTCCTGCTAACTTGGCATGCGCTTTTAGACTCCTGGTTGCTTTAGATGAAAGAAAACCATTTCAAGAGTCATCCTAAGGGTATAAAGCAGATGTGATTCATTTCTTTATATCACACTAAGACGGATCTATTTTAGAAAACAAGTCTTATATTGAGAACCTCCAAGTGTACTGTAGTTGTTAGGAAATGTATAGTCTCTACCACTTGTGACACAAATGGCTTGGAGCACAGTGCCAAACAATGACACACTCTTGCAATATACATTCCACACATACGATTTGTGTTCGATGTATGCGTATAGTTGACATTTTAATATTAATATATGTTAAGAATTTCAGGAAAACCGCACAGTAAACCACTTTTTAGATGGTTTGACACAATGCCGATTTAGTTTTTTTTCCCCAGTTAAAGTAATTGTTTTTTTTAAAGTAATCTTTTGAAACCACCATCCCTCATGACTGTGTGGTTGGTGGCGATGCTGCTGCGCCTGCACTGTGAAAAAGCATTCGGGATGTTGGGAAATGCGATCCAACCGGCTGTGGCTCTGAGTGTGACATTTTATATTTGCATGGCATGCTTTTTTGGCCTACACATTAAGGCCTTCCCAGAGGGCCGTTTTCTCTTAGGATAATGCATTGGCTCTTGGTATCTCGGGAGAAGGCAACGAGAGGGCAGTGAAGAGGATGAGCTTTATTCCGCGAGTATTGTGTTCATCCATGCATTCCCATTGGGCGCTCACCAGATGATCTGCTGAAACAAGTTAGCACCACGTGTAGTCTGGAAGTCTGTGAAAGTTATAGATTTTTCATTGAGTGTACTCCTTATTTCAAAGAAATGGGGTTTTAAAGTTTAAAGTTTTTTCTAATTGATTCTGCATTGCGATGTTACAAAGATTTTTTTACAGGCATGCCTACATAAATTATACCAAGCAAATTTGTCAAAAAGATGCTGTACATAATATAACCGAGATTGAGAATTTCTAATTTTTATTAAGTATTATTTTTTCCAAACTTGTAAAGGCTGTTCCGTTGTATATAAACAAAATATTTCTTTGCTTTGATCTGGAAACTATTATACTATAATATCTGGACTGTTACAACACTAGTGTTATAAAAGAGGCTCTAGTAAAAACTTCTTTATAAAAGCATTTTACTTTTTACCTTTTAATTGTCGGTTAAAGAAACCATTGCTGTCTGGTCTTTATTTGCTGTATCAACGTGTACGTCTGCAAAGTTTTTTTGTTTTTGTTTTGTTTCTCTCTAAAGAAAATCACAATGCTTCCTCTGATTTCTTCTGTAGATGTAGAATTAAAGACAGGTCGGTCCTTTTTAGAGTGACATTTGAATGTATGCAAGAGCAGGGCTGCTGCATTGGATAGAATCTTGGACCATTCCAAACATTTACGCTGGAAAACAAATACATTCACATTGAGCTTTGTTTTGCTATGATTGGGGCTCATCTATTCAGGGACCTGTATTTGCGTGAATAGTGTGATGAACATTGCATGAACATTGTATCCAATCCAAATGATACTATTTTTGTACAATGGCATGTCAACCTCTTACCAACTCTATAACCAGGACTTCCTTGTTTTTAAAGTTGCTGGTTTATTGCCATACAGTTTAACGATGATACAGGTTTAATGACGACTTAGTGGCAACTAAAACTCCAGAGCGTATTGGCTAACCCCATGTTGCATGGTGTCAGCTGAGGAGAAGGTCTTGTTCCCTGTGTCTCATTAGAACACCAAAAGGTTACTCCATGTCAAACAGGATTTTCTCCCCCCTTGTAAGATAGAGATGATTGGGGTCTTCAAGTGAGTCCTAATGCTTTTAATGGATTTAATTCCAAAGGCGAATTGCAGCTATTTTACCTTAGTTATTGGTGTAATTCAGACACCAGCATCCTTGCACATCGGTTAAGGCCCCCATGGAGCTGGTGCCTATAGCAGTAATGTAAAGATGCATATTTAAGATTAGAAACGCGGGGGATCTATTTTATAGATTCAGATAAAATAGATTTTGTGCCAAAGTTTTTAATCACTCTTTACATTTGTGCTTTATACTTTTATAGTAAAAGTTCTTAAGTTTAAATGTTTGTCTTTTGGTGCCAACATTATTTATCGGTAGGTTTGCAGGTATAACACATTTCTACTGTAACAACAATTAACCAACATTTTTTTTTTTTTAATCCAACCTATTTAGATGACAGTGACAGCAAAGGAGCAATCTCTTTTTATTAAACTATTTGTTGGATATGATTTCAGTACAACGAGAATAAATTTGCTACGATTCAACAAAAGGTTTTTTTGTATTTTACTACTTTACATGTACACCCATATAACCGTATTCAAGTGGAGCTAACGTGAACTTATATCTGCCTTACTGTTTTTTTTAGGGAGGAATATATCAAGAATTTAAATAAACGGTTTCTTGAGTAACCATAATTAAGTTTAGTGAAAGCTAGAAATGCCTTGGAACTTGTCTTGATTAGGCTGGAATCGTTTTTTTTTCTCGCAATTAAAAATATTTCTGCTTTTGCAAATGGGAGAATGCATTACGGACAGCTCAAGTTGAGGGTGAACATCAAGTTCATCTGGCTTCTTGAGCTTTGCCACAGCTTGTTCCAAATGTACACTTATTTGGGAAAAAAACCCGTCCGTGGTATGCAGAAGGTCTTTATGGGAAAGTCTTTCGCTTTGCTTCACTTTTTGCCTCTCACTTTAACATATATTTAAATCCGGATTTTGGGTAAGGCGATACCTGCTTTTCAGTGAGAAGTGCAGGATAATTTGACTAACGACTACTTGGCCCACTCCTGCAGGCTAAATGAACCAAATTGCAAATTACAAATCTTATGTCCCTGTAATCCAGCATTTAGTGAGGACTTCATTTGATTTGCCCAAGTATATCAATCTTTTAGGGTCATTTGGTCCGCAACCTTTAACATTTTTTTCAGGACTGAAAATATAGGTTCCTTTTTTTTTTTTTTTCAAAGGCACTCTGTGTTTTTTAAATGAGATTTTATGCATGATATATTTCATGAAGTTTCAGCCCTTGGAAAGGAATAACTACCTATATGAGACTCATATGTAAACGCATGTTTTGAATCTGCCTAAACTTAACTGTACAGGTGTACTCATGACGTAAGATATGGGGCTTTCGTAAACATGCCTTGCCTTGATTTCTTGCGTTCTGACCGTTGCTTTGATCAATTTGTTCATATTTCAATCAATACACTTGCATAGTAATATCCCGGGTTATGAGTAGAAACCTTTGGTTCTGTAGAAACTAGAGAGAAGCGTATTTGGTATGGCCTATTGTCGTTGCCCGCGTCTGTGTGTGTGGTATCACAAATGTCGTAACAAATGTTGATTTATCAGACCTGCTCTAACATTGACGGCTGGAGACCCTACACGGTAAAGGATTGTTCACGTCGCTCCATGAAAAGGGGAGGCGTTTAAAATATTGTTTGGGGTATATTTCCTGTGGACTTCTAAGAAGTAATGACTTGGGTAATGGCTCCAGGCCCTGCTGACATAACAACATAAATCTAGATGTGTATGCTGTCCTGAACCCACAGTACCTTCAAAGTAGAAAACCAATTAAAGTAACTACCTAATGCATCATGCACAGCCCCCTGCACATGTCGATGTTAATATGTGTTTTGACGACCAACTTTAGTTTCAAGCTGATTCTGCTGTTTTACTCAGACTGGCAATCATAACAGAATATTCTAATAATTAAAGTTAAGAAATAGGTGTCTACTGTATATAGTATTTAACTATGTATGTGTATGTATATGTACACTATATGGACAAAAGTGTTGGGACACCTACAGTAGCTTTTATGACATTCCATTCTAAATCCATAGGCATTAATATCGAGGTGGTCCCCCCTTTGCAGCAATAACAGCTTCCACTCTTCTGGGAAGGCTTTCAACAAGATTTTGTGTGTCTTTTGGAATTTTTGCCCATTCTTCCAGAAGAGCATTTGTGAGGTCAGACACTGATTTTGGATGAGAGGGCCTGGCTCGC
>JAOYSI010000007.1:1803110-1813151 GCA_025775065.1 Hiodon alosoides
GCCTGAGCCGGCAGATGATCGGGGAGTTCCTGGGCAACCGGCAGAAGCAGTTCAACAAGGATGTGCTGGAGTAAGTGGGAGTTAAAGGGGCAGATAAGGGAAGAAGGTAGTCCAGGATGGTGCTTTGCTAGGGGAGTGGCGAGTGTTAGTGTATAGTTCCCACCCAATGGGTGGACGTATAATCAGTTTATAGTTGCCTGCTGTTCTATAACTGCTTACAATAACAGGTACACATTTACATTTACATATGAACAAAGAACCTGACTGCATATGTTCACATTCATCTCCTGCTCTTTGCCTTTAAACTGTAGCTCTGCTGTTACGCTTCAGACAGAATCGGAGATAGGCTGGGACATATGCCCTTTTTAGACTTTTGGTTTAAAACAACAGCTTGAAGTTTTAGTTCGATAGGAGCATCTGACCAGCTGCCTTCATTCATCGCATCAAATCCATTTCCTCCAAAACAATACCAAAACTGTTATAGTATTTTTACACTACACGTGAAAAGATCCAAATTGTGGGAACTGTTCTTTACCATAATTTTTCCATTCAGATGTAATGGAAACTTGTGCCAGTATGGGTAGTGTTTAAATATAGATGGAATTTAATGTATATTAACCATGTAAATGGCCTGACACAACTCTGTTCTGCTGTCTACAAACCCTTAGCTGTGTAGTGGATGAGATGGACTTCTCAGGAATGGACCTGGACGATGCGCTGAGGAAATTCCAGGCCCAGATTCGAGTACAAGGAGAGGCCCAGAAAGTGGAGCGACTTGTGGAGGCGTTCAGGTATTCTGTGTGTGTGTGTGTGTGTGTGTGTGTGTGTGTGTGTGTGTAGATTGAAGTTATCTGCTGTTTGTGTATATTAATCTATATTTAAGAATCAAAACAATTTTTTTCATGGAGAGTTTTATCGTTTTGCACTGAAGTAAATCCATCCCGACAACAGGTCAGGGTGGATTTTTGTTAGAATCGTACCATCTCCTGTTCTCCGCCTTTACTCTGATCTTACATTCTCTCAGCCAGAGGTACTGCATGTGCAACCCAGTGCTGGTCCGCCAGTTCCAGAACCCGGACACCATCTTCATTTTGGCATTTGCAATCATCCTTCTCAACACAGACATGTACAGTCCCAATGTCAAGCCCGAGAGGAAGATGAAACTTGATGATTTCATCAAGAACTTGCGAGGTGATGCAGACTTGTGGCCTACTCTCTGTTTCTTTTATTTAAGATTTAGCCTTCACAATTTAATTCACTGTCTGTAGCACCCGCCTGAGCCAATTTAATAATACAACATAATACTGCATGTAAAAACAGAAAACTTCCTTCTGATGATGCATTGTGTTTGATCTTAACCAGATTTAATTGTATCTTTTATAAAAAAAGAGCGCAAATGTGGTCTACTTTTCCGTCATTAATATATCGGGATATGACCCAAGAGTTTTGTATAAACATTGAATTATTCTGTTTTTCCAGCCCATTGTTTCCGGAGGTTGAGGGATTTCAGCGTTAACGAGCAGTTTGACGATCTCGCGCCTCCCTTTGTCCTTATTTTCTCTTGCTATTTTCGACTCTCTGACAATGTGCCACACAGTGAATGTCTGTGTCTCGTGCTTCTCCGTGAGGTTTTTCGTGCCTACTTGGCTATATAAAAACGTCCCGAAGGGCTGTTACATCACTTGCTGACGCTGTTGTCACAACTCTTACTCCTTCTCCACCCCTCCCCTCTTCTGCTCCCTGCTCTCTCCCCTTCTCACTTTCAGGGGTGGACAATGGTCAAGACATCCCCCGGGACCTGCTTTTGGGGATCTACCAGCGCATTCAGAAGTGGGAGTTGAGGACCAATGATGACCACGTGTCCCAAGTGCAGGCCGTGGAGAGAGTCATCGTGGGCAAGAAGCCGGTGAGATACGAGAACATTCAGTCCGGGACAGTAGCATACCATGGGGTCCTTCACCACCCCTCCTCCCTAAACTTTAACCACAGGGAATTAAACGTGATTTCACCAGTGAGAAATTTTGTGAACACAGGCGCCTAATTAGCAATCTTCTCCACCCTAGACAAGCTACTCGCACATTATGTTTCTGTTCAGACTGAAACTGATTAAATGTACGCGGGTAAGCGTATATATCCGTATGAAATTGTCACTTGTTTTGTAATAAGCAAGTTGCCTGGTCTCTTTTTACTCCGTACCTCTCACTGAATACACACAACATGGACATCAGATTCCACTATTTCAAATTGATTTAAAAGTTAAGTTAGTAAGCTAAATTAAATACATTTAAAATGTTTTAAAATTGTATTAAACAACCAATTTAGTGGTTTAATTACTGGTCATTGTAACATCAAGTCTGTATATCCTATAGAGTAGCACAAAGTGACCATCCAAGTGTCGCAGAACTCTCTGAGAACGCATCAGACATTGTCACCCTGTCATCGGAATCTCCACCCCTGATCTGCTGTGTGTAACTGAACCCGCTCTCGCCCCCGTGTGGCGTGTGCAGGTGCTGTCACTGCCTCACCGCAGGCTGGTCTGCTGCTGTCAGCTGTACGAGGTGCCCGACCCCAACCGGCCCCAGAGGAGCGGGGTGCACCAGAGGGAGGTCTTCCTCTTCAACGACCTGCTGGTGGTGAGGCTTTTCATCTCAGCGTTGTTTGTCTGATTCTCTCCGCTGCAGAGCGGCGCTGACAGGTATATAGATGATGCAGCCTCAGAAAGAGGCATTTGTTTATCTCAAAGTAAAGGAGAACAGTATAAATAGAAAAATAATTGTAACAACTGCCTGAGAGCTCTCTAAATGCTTTCCCTCTCTCCTAAGGTAACAAAGATCTTTCAAAAGAAGAAGACCTCAGTCACGTACAGTTTCAGGCAGTCGTTTCCCCTGGTGGAAATGCAGGTCCACATGTTCCAGAACTCCTGTAAGGACAAACCCCTTCACCTCTTGGTCACCTCATTAAGCAGCTCACCCCTTTATCAGTACCTCCCTCCCTGTGTAGCCTGACACTCCTCTGTCTTCGTTATCCTACAGCTTCCCAATAGCATTGACGTGAAAAAACTGTAATTTCCATCAAGAACCCAGAAATATCTGAGCAGATAAGACAAATCCTGCGAGAGCGCATCTGACGTTGCGTATCGTAAATATTATAAAAGGCCGCAGTCAGCATTAGCCTTCCCCGGGTCTAGCGTTCACTTGCGTTGACTTTGCTGCAAAGCCCTGTCATTTTATCAAAGCACTTTATCTGTAATAGTTGTTTTTGAAAGCGAATTGTGTGCTTTTCTGTGTCCTTTGTAATTCAGAGGAAAGCTGTGTCAGTGATTGTAGCTGCCTCATTGGTATCTTGATTAGTCTTTAGGCTAGAGCTAATTGCTTTTTAGCTGTGTACAGGGCTCACAGTTAGAGACACTCTTCCTCTTCTGACTCTGACTCCTCATGTTCCTCTTCCTCTCCTCAGGCTAGACGTAGGAAGAGCAGGTGCAGATTCTTGTGCTCCGGTAGAGCTTGGTGGGACAAGTCATCTTCACTTTTGGAGCAGCATCACTCTGTGATTACTAACCTAGAAAAAAGGAGTGTCTGCTATCTCCTTTATTGCAGCTCTGGCTGTCCAGCTGGACCCAGAACCTCCCAGCCTCCCATGTTCCCAACCTGCGCGACCAGTTTGAGAGGGACTCTTTCTCTCTAATAGCGTTGAAGGGTTTGGGTGGACAGGACAGGGGATCCATCCTCGGAGTCAGCCCTGCCTTCCCTGCCTCGGGAACTTGTGCCGTTTACGCTGAGGTCTACTCGACTTGCTGGGCCTGGCTTGGCCCGGCTCAGCCGAAGAAAGCTTCTCTGTCTTCAATGGCCAGCTTGAGGTGGTTTCTGAAGCTGTTGGCAGGATGCGGATAAGACTGGGCTCGCCCACTTTCAGCTGTTCCGGCCCTTGCCAGCATGACACTTATGTTAAATTAGGATGCCACATGTCCTAACAAGCAGTGCAAGATGATGTAGAACCTTAATTAAAGGGGCTACTCCACTGGCGCTTTCGTTCTGTCTGGGAAGTTTTTTGCCATCCTGGTGACACACCAAGACAGAATATTAGCTTCAGCTGTGGAGGGGCTTGAAGCTGGCGGAGCTAATTGGCCAGGCCACGGGCAGGAACTTTGCAGCCTTAGCAGAAGTTTGCTGTCATCTGTGAATCAGGGTCTGTGAATGCTCATCAGATTTCGGCTGGTATATTGGCTGGTGCTCATCCGTTCAGAGGCGTAGTTCCGACTTCCATCACAGATCCTCAGGCCAACCGTTCCCTAGACCTCGAGATTCAGCCTCTGTAGGCAAAGGTGCTGTTCGCATGGTCCCGCCCTCCAACTTTATCCTAGATCTGAGGCAGGTCAATCTAGCCTAAGCTAAACTACGAGTTTTGTGCTCTGCCATTCGGCCTCTCCCTAGTTCCATGGATGTTCCATGGACACACAATGCCAGATGCGCATTCCCAATATTTGGCAAATCTGCTCTGGTATTTTGGGGTTCCTGAAGTTGATAATTCATTGTTTATTGGCAATGTTTCTATTTCAGGGAGCCACAGTTAAGATAATTAATGATTCATCTGTGAAGAACCCTTACTACCTTGTGGAATTTACACACGGATAGCTTTTAAGGCAGAGTGCTCTAATTAGAGCGTTAACTGTGGGGAAGCAATTCTGCAAGGTCATCAGGGAAAATGAATGTAGAAGTATATTTGTTTTCACGTACAGTGCATACTTATGCTAAAGTTAAAGTACCTGTCAATTTTCACAATGTTTTTACTAATATGTAGGTATTAATGAATACATGTATGCATACCTGACTACACTGCTGTCTCCTTCAGACTACCCCCATGGTATCCGCCTGACATCAGCAATCCCAGGAGGAGAGAGGAAGGTCCTGATAGTGTTCAATGCCCCCAGCCAGCAGGACCGCACCCGTTTTACCAGTGACCTGCGAGAGAGCATCGCAGAGGTGCAGGAGATGGAGAAGTACAGGGTGGAGTGTAAGTGTCTCCTCTGGTCACGGTTCTCTTTCGCTGTGTGTGACACTGCAGGGTGAAGTGTAAGCATCTCCTCTTGTCACTGTGTGTGACACTGCAGGGTGGAGTGTAAGCGTCTCCTCTGGTCACTGTGTGTGACACTGCAGGGTGGAGTGTAAGTGTCTCCTCTGGTCACTGTGTGTGACACTGCAGGGTGGAGTGTAAGCGTCTCCTCTGGTCACTGTGTGTGACACTGCAGGGTGGAGTGTAAGTGTCTCCTCTGGTCACTGTGTGTGACACTGGATGGCAGTGGTCCCCGTCTCTCTCTCTCTCTGGCCGGCCTTTGCATCAGCATTTGCAACGGGGCTGACCGAAACCGCGAGTGTGAATGGGGTTTAAGTCCTCCATCCTTTGTCTTCCTGTCCCATGCCTCACACCCTGTTCTCACTTTCTGTTTGCAGCGGAGCTAGAGAAGCAGAAGGGAGTGATGCGACCCAGTCTGATGAGTGCAGGCGTGGTGGGCGGAGGTGGCGTCGGCGCGGGAGGCGTAAAGAGTGGCGTGGTTAATGGCACTCTGGGAAGGCCGAGTCTGGATGACAGCTACTCCGCTGGGGAGGGACTGAAACGCACTGCGCTCAGTTCTTCCTTAAGGGACCTCTCTGAGACAGGTGAGGCCCTCTGGAAAACTGCAGGAACAATGCAGGAACACTGCCTTACACAGACACGCATTGCACTGTGTAAATATAAAACAAGCAAAATACAAGAGTAGTCTAACTGTTTCAAATTATAGTAAACTGCATATGCTCTTGCATATTCCCATGAGCATTTAATGCAGATACATTATGGTGGACTGATGGGATAACCGAGAAAGGGAATTTGATTTGGATTTTGAACGATCAAAAGACACCTTCAGATTGAAGATTCGATTGAATTCCTGTCAAATGTCATATGTTTCTGTTAAAAACAGCTCAGCTCCTTGCTGTGCTGGCTGTCGTCGTACGACAAGAATGAAAAGCATACTTTTCTCTGTGCCGGGGGCAAAGTGGAGGAAAGGCTTGAATGTTAAGTCATTTCTGCCTGGTCAGAGGCTCACTGTGGCTTCAGGGCCCACCCGACAGCTGCTCTTGGGGTTCCATTACTCAGTGAGCAACAAGCACCAGTCGCCTTCGCTAGGAGCTAGGAAGTTTGTGTGAATGAGCAATAGCCAATTAAAAGGTCCATCTGCATGCATGACACAAATACTTTTCAATATTCGTTATTGTAGATAGTTCAGACGGTCTTCATCATTTTATGAATCGAGCGAGCTAATTTCTAATTTCTTATGGTTACCCAAAACTGGAGCTAATTTAAATCCAGTTGATACTAATTTGCTTGATTATGTGCTGCAGTGCGGGCCATTAACACATAATGTAGTCTCTACATGTCAGCTCTGAACGCGATCGCGTACACTCAACCAATCTGTAATGTCTCTGTAATCTCTCCAATCTGTAATGAATTTATAGGAGCATTAGAGGTGGATTTTCCTCCCCTGGTTGCGTTTTGTTTGTTGTATTAAAACAATTAAACTACTAGCTAACGTCCTTGTCATGAGAGCGCGTTGACTTGAACAATGTCTCCATCTAATGTCCGATGGGAGACTTGCTTTATGTTTTCCTTGTTAACGCGATATCTGAAGAAATACTTAGATACTAATTTTGTTAAGGTTGTTAACGGTCTTGAGGGATTCGGCGTCCGACAGTTGTGTTTGGCGGCCATTTCCACAATTTCAGGGTGATCTTGGACCAATCCAAAAAAAAAGAAGCTTTTTCTAGTTAACGCAATATCTCTAAAATTGATGTTGAATGTTGAAATTTGGTCAAATAGTCCACCCAACTGAATTTTGTGATGGTGACCTAATATCAGTGTGACCTTTGACCTAAATTTTAGCATGTAGTTTTATATGTTATAAAATAGCCTAACAATAATAATAATATAATTAATGTGTTTATAATATAATGTCCAGTTTATTTATAATAATATAATTAATGTGTTTATTAAATATGCAGCCACCCTTTTTAATCTTGTTTTCACAATTGCCTTTTCACAAAATACCAGAACACCAGAATTTTTAACGAATTTCCTCCTTCTGTCAACATACTGTACATAGAACAAAGTTAATTTACACTGTGAATACGCTGTGTAATGCAGCTATCCAAAATTAATGATCAAAACCATTGATCATCATAAATAGTTTTAAAATCAAAACACTTCCATGGTTTTAACCAACTTTACAAAAGGTGGTCCAATTTCTACTTTGTATTAATCAGTAATTTAGTAAAAAGGTGTTTTATTTAATATTTACTTTCAACAGTAAATACATTCCTCGATATCTGCTAAAAATGTTATTATAAACCCCACCTGAAAATCAAACTTGCTGCAGCGTTATAGTCGCAAGAGTGTTAAATACTTTTAATTTCAGTTTACTGGCAGATTTTCGTGTCTCATTTTATCTGAAATAAAAATGCGCCTAAAACTCAAATGTGTAAGAAGATGGCATGTTTTTAAAAAAAAGAAATCTTACATACCCAGAATGCACCTAGTTATTCGTTATGCTTAAATGTGTTTAGCTGTGGGCTTCTTAACAGTAGTTAATGACAGTTGCTTTGTCTTTGTTAAATGCTAATAAAGCGAACGTTGGTGTCATTGTTCTCCGTGTCTTGTCCGTAACATGCCAAGTGTAAATTTTAGAATAAGTGACAAGCTTTTATATAGGCGTCCGGTCTTGATTGGTTAGCATTACGAGCTGTGGGACGTAGGATGTAGGATGAGAAATATACAGCCACTGAATAAAAGAAAGTTTTAAGTCAACGTTGCGTAAGAGAGGAAATTGGTATATAAACTTGTATGTGTGTCTTTCTTTGAGAAGTAGGATGGATTAAGTATTAAGTAAATACTCTAATTAAATAAGTCACACATTTGTTTTATCATTTATTTTTCTTCTGCCTATTCATGCATATGGTTTCCCGCAACATCATGCATTTTGTGACGATATACAGATTGTTAAAATGTATGTATGAACATGAACACAAAATGAGCTGCCCTGTCCAGATGAGCGTGCGTGTGTGGGTGCGTATAGTTGTTAGTAGGAAAGGAATAAGGAGAAGGAGGCATGAGTCTCACCTCAGGGTCCGTACACGTCCATTACCCCATCCCTAACCTGGCTCTCCCCGGTTGGGTGCAGGGAAACGAGGTCGCAGAAACAGCGTGGGTTCCCTGGACAGTACCATTGAAGTAAGTCTGAGTAGACTGAGCAGAGCACCTGTGTGTCCCTCTAATACCCCCAAAAGCATGGAGTACCGCGAGTTGTTCCTTACCCCCGCATGCCCCGCCAACATCCGAGACTGGAATATCCCCGCATGCCTGTGTTCCCTACAAACACAAATCCTCCCTCACTAAATCTTCTGTGTGGCTGCCAGGATTCTGCACAATAAAGTCAATTTGTGGATGTTGCTTTTGATGTGGTTTCACTTTTACAAGAATATAGTAATACATTAGTCAGATTATCCTGTTGAACACTGTACTCTAGCAGGGTGTTTCTCCAGTAAAGCTACTTATCCAAATAGGATATATCGTTGGAGTATTTAACAACGATATTGAATAGAAGTGCATGAAACGTTGAAATTGAGAGCTGTGATAAAAACGTTGTGGGTGCAGTGTTGAACGTTTGCATGGTGGGATGCTGAAACTATGCCATAGAAATACTCCTTACTTAGTTTAATACACTTAACACTGATTTACCTGTAAAGCTGTTCAGGTGTGGGCTGAACGAGAAGTGCAGCAGCACGCAGGGGGCGTAAAACTAACGTCGCATTTTAACTTTGTGTAGAATGGATTTCTTTTCCTTTGTTGTTGTTGCTAAATGTTTTGATTTGCAGTCCTGCTTTTTGCCAACAGACATGTGGTTCAGTGTTCAGTGTTCAGTGTTCAGTGTTCAGTGTGCACGTTTGTATTTAAAAAACCCTTTTCTTCTTCCTCCCTCATCATTTCCCCTGACCCCTCTGCCCTACCCTTTGCCTCAGGGATCCATCATTAGCAGCCCTCGACCCCATCAGCGCCTCCCCATGGCAGGCGTGGTACCGGGCTGCTATGGACTAGAAGATTACCGGCCTCACCGCCCCATCCTGAGCCCCGGAGTGGGGGTGGGGGGTGGGCCGGGGCAACAACACAACTCTGCTGGGACAGTGGGCGCGGGCGTGGGTGGGGGAGTCTCCAGCAGTGTCGAGAAAGGGGGGTTGGGGAGCGGGACTGGGGGGAGCGGGACTGGCTCCTTCCTGGGATCTCTGTTCAGCAGCAAGCGTGCCAAGCCCCCAGGACCCATTATACCCCCAGGGCCACTTTACCCCGCCCCTGTGCCCCCGCCTACCACCGGTGGCCCGCCCCCTCACTCCCCTTCAACTCTATGCCAGTCAGATGGAGGGGGACCTTCCAAGATCCAGGCCCTGCATGCTCAGTATTGCCACACCACTGCTGGCCAGCCGCCCCCGCCCTATCACAGCCATCATCGCTACCATGTCCAGACCATACCACCTCCCAGCCAGTCATCTTCAGCACAGGCCCCCACGCATCACACCCTTCAACGCGGTTCCTTGCCCAGGCGCCCTCCTCCCGCTCCCTCCCACGCCCAGCTGCAGCAGTTATCTCAGCTGGCCCAGATCCCTCCGCACGCTTTGCAGGGCCGCTATGGCAACATGGCCATGGGGGTGGGCTGCCCTCCCCCCCTTTCTCCTCACTCCCTACACTCCCAAGTCCCCCAATACACCCTCTACCACGCACAGCCTACACACTCGGCAAGGGGGGGCAGCGGAACTGGCAAGATGCCACTGACACTGGCTCACTCGCACCCCGCTACTCACTCCCACACCCATCCCGGACACGTCCACACGCCCCACCCCGGACATCAGCCTCATTTTGTCTTCGCCGCGCCCCCTCAACCACCCAACGTTTCCGCCACTGCCCGCCACCTGCCCCAGGCCGCCCAGTATCTGCCCCAGTATCCTCCACTGTCCTCTATCCCCC
>JAOYSI010000007.1:1828179-1864894 GCA_025775065.1 Hiodon alosoides
GAGAGTGAGAGAGAGAGAGAGAGAGAGAGAGAGAGAGAGAGAGAGAGAGAGAGAGAGAGAGAGAGAGAGAGAGAGAACCAACCATTGAACCAACCCTGCTGGAGACTTCAGGAACTGGCGGTTAACCTAGACAAGCCTTGGAAAGAACAGCTCTCACAGGCTGCACATACAGAACAACAGGATTTATCCTCCTAATCCTCAGGGTCTGATTCCTGTAGTACTCTGTTCTTATCTTTTAATAACCAATTCAAACATTCAAATCAAACGCAATGCTTTCATTTATTTTACTGGCTGGATAACTCAAAATGTATAAGTCACAAAAGTCAAGCATCTAAAATTCAAACTTAAGGAAAAACTTAAAAGTGGAACGATTAAGCAGGAAGATTTTAAAAAAGGCCCTAAAATTCAGTGCTCAATTCCTCCCAGCTCTACGTTCCCTGCGTAGGAAAGGATTTCCACCATACGGACAAAGAACGCGATAAACTGCTTTAAATTAGAAACAGTATTTAATGAAACAAACCAAACATATACATTATCTGACTATTTAGCTGAGCACAACACAAAGAGGGGCTTTGATCAGAAGAGGTTCTTAAATGCCTATACCATTGCACTACTCAGACATCCAGAGAGATCTTTCAGACTCCTTAGGCAGCGATCACCGTTCTCCAGAGGTGTTCTTCTCTGCTTCCAAAGAGAAGATAAGCTGAAAGACTCCACTTCTGCCCATCCAGAAGTGGTAAAGGACTGATTAACCAGCACAAGAAGACACCTAATTGCTTCAACACAAGCGACCGGCGTATCAGTCAATTATCCCCCCTGTGGCACCACAGCTGATACAGAGGGTTTTTTGGCAGCTCGAGATAGAGAAAGGAAAGCAACAGACAGGCTGAGCTTGGCAAAGTTGTCAGCGATTTGACCTTGGAAGGTCTGGTTTCAGTCTCCCATGGGGTCTGTTTGGAACTAATATAGAAGCTCACCTCTGCTGAAGTACATATCAAAACATCCAGATGATACTTATGTCACCTTTTTTTGACATTTATTGTTGAGTTCGCTCATCCACCGGCTGCCTGAATGCCTGTCGAAATGCCATCAAGGCCCCACAGAGGTAGCTGTCCATTTTCCCACACTCCTTTCTTGTCATGACACTGCCAACACGCAAGGTCTGATGCAGCACACAGCACAATGTCCGACGTCTCCAAATCTTCCCCTTCCTCTTCTCTCGGTCACGTTCTCCCTGTCCCACTGTGAAGCAGTCTGCAGCTGAATCACACCTCTCTGAGTCAGCAGTGGGTTGTCCTCCGACATTAACACGCGTAAAGCATCCATGTATTTTATAGGGATGCAGTAACACTGACAGCCTAACACAGATCTTATAAGAGTCCAAACAGAAACACGTGAAAGGAGAACAGTCTGAAAACAAAGTGTTCAACCTTGGTTCTCCCCTCATTTTTAAGGGAAACAGCTGCAGGGGTCTTACAGCCCATGACTTGGCCTTTCATGCTGCCAAACATCCACTCAGCCCTGGTCCTAGTGTCCGCTAACAAGGCTATATGAGCGCTAGATGATTAAACTGTCGCTGGACGTTACCTCTTGCAGTTTTAAAAAGCAAAATCATAATACATTGATTCTGGTATACAGGGGCGTAGTACGCCTATGATGTGAGAGAGAGAGTAAAAATTCAAAATGACTTTACCCGCATCAGAAACACTTAAAAAAAAGTTCATACCTGAACATTCACTTAACTAGAAATACAGTGTCAAGGCTAACAATGGAATTGGCAATATACTTCAATGGCAACTCGTAAGTACCTTTTCTGCAGCTGACGACAATACGGGCATCTGACAATGTGCCAATGTGAAAACAGACACAGGATTTATCCTCAAGTAGACCAAACATATAAAACGCATTCATCAGTGTCGAAAGTGCTGACCTTTAGCTTAGAAAGTGCTGACCACTCCCTATCTAGTTCCATGTTTTTCCCATCTCCCAGTGATCAGGTCGTATCACGATTCCCCTAGCCTTCCCTTCCACTGTAATCTCATACAGGTCATCAGGAGCTAAATGACAAGAATGTCAGTGTTGTCTGTTTCATTTTCATAATTTTACTACCTGAGGGCATCATCTTTAAAGGTCTTTAAACGTATATTCCCGTACTTAGAGATTCAATAAATCAGTCTCTCTCTCTCTCTCTCTCTCTCTCTCTCTCTCTCTCTCTCTCTCTCTCTCTCTCTCTCTCTCTCTCAAGCTCACATATTCTATAGATATGAATCTATATATTCTACAGGTGTTACTTTCACACCAGACCCCTTCATTCAAGTGTTCCCTCAGGTTTAATTCAACTTTGTGTCAGTTTATTTAAGGATTATATAAAGCCAGTCAGAGCACAGCTGGAACTCAGAACAAGCGAGACAAGGGCACCGGGTTCAGGCAGCCAACAACATACATCTTTGAAGACTTTAACAAATGAGAGTTAGAAAGCGTGTGAAATTAAGAATGTGTTTAATTCAGTTTTGTAATCGTTTGCTTCAATGTGCATGAAATTCTTGATACATGAAAATCCGACATGAGGTGATTTCAATTCAATTTATTTATATAGATCTGACTTGATCAGTTGAATACATGGATACACTATGTGTCCTGTCATATTACCATACCTAAACACATGTTGGAAACAACACGAAGTACAACTGTACTGATAAACCTGTCGATTTGGAGTCTTTGTAATGACTCGGCAGCTGTTCACTCCATTAACTGGAGGGGTCCTCAAGTAAGTCTGTCAGTGTCCAAATCATCTTGCTGTCAAGCCAGGTGTCAGTCTTGATTTCACTAGATGTCTGTCGTCAACACTACAGTGCCCTACAGTGTCAGCAGTGGTGTGGTGCAAAAACCAATCCAAATTAAACTAAAGAGCACACACACATATATATATATATATATATATATATATATATATATGTGTGTATGTGTGTGAGTGTGTGTGTGTGTGTGTATCTCACAGATCATAATCAAGGTTTTTAACACAGTTTTAACCCTGACCTCTGCCTTTGCTTTTACCACACCCACAAACCCAACAAATATCTTCACCCAGCTTAAACGTTCTCCTTACACTAGCCTGAATGCACCTGTTTGCGTGTCCTCAGTCTCTGAGGTGCTCTGGAGGTTAGCCAACAAAAGCCCCTAAAATAAACACCAGTCATAAAACTGGTGGACAAACACACTGGCTTGAAAAACAAACACCATGTGCGAAGTGCATGTAAAAAGACAGCGCCTTTAGCATGTTTTCAGGTTTTTCAATAAAAACGCTTCTCATTAGTCACCCATTCCCTCTGGAAAGCGGCAGAAAATAGTAATTTAGGAGCATTAAAATCTACCAACGCTCATTCATTTGAAATCTAGGGCAGAGGAGTGCTGTCAGCACAACGGACAGCAGTGGCAGATTTAAAAATGAAAGATTATCTGGTGGGATGAAAAACACACATAAACCAGCAGAGAAACACTAGTCATAAGGTCCATGGAGCGAGCCAGTGTCGGTCTACAACATCCACCAATCAGCTGCCTTTCCTTGCGTCCCACTGCACAACGCTTCCAGCTGGCAAGGTTTCAGGTTGTAGGAAGTCAGGTTGCACACCTGTCATGCTTACTGGATTTTCCGACTTTTTACGCCATTGGTTTCCTGAGACGAATACCCAGCATCTGTTTGTGCTGAATCACATAGATCCGCATACAAAGTCAGGAAATAGGTGTGTATTACCATGATACCCATAACGCACTAGCAAGACACATTTAGCTCTCTTCGGAAACATTTAACGAGGAATGGGTAACGGGCAGAACACACCAGTCACTGTGTCAAGACATTTTTACCTCATTTTCAGCTTAAAGACACACTTTAAATTATTGAAGAGAGCAAACTTCAAATGGGAGTCACTGGAAAATTCTAATTAGGACAGTTATTAAAATAATTAAAGGGACAGTAGTGTACTGTAACTACTGTTAAAGTCAGATGATGGAGAGGGGTGCCTAAACTGCATAAAGTGGAAGGGTAGCAGATTAATAGCAGCAGAAGATTGAGCAATGGGACAGGAATGTACTATTTAGTGTAATACATAGAAAAGGTGGACGGGGACTGGGCCACGTTGCGTTTGAGAGGTCACAGTGTCGTAACCCGAGTGGCAGCATCCAAGTGTGTGTCGGGCTGTGCTGACTCAGGCAGTGTGGATGAAGGTGACCCTCCTCCCACTGACACCACCTGATATTGATCCCAGTCTCAGACTCCAATACATCTGGAGTCCTGTTAAAACAGAACTATAAGATGTGAGTCCTAGGCAATCTTGTCATTGTTTCTAGGTGTCTCAATAGGTATTATTGTTTTTGAACAATTTACTTTGTCTGAAAGCCTTGTTACCAGTCGGACATTTTGTTGACAATCGTGTGGAACAGAGAAAACCGTGCTAAACTCCAGCAAAGACTGTTTAAAAGCAAGCATCAATACCACATACTTTATACGTATGGATAGGTAATACTTACAGCAGAGCTGCAAGTACCTGATCTGGTCATTTCTGTTAAATGGGTGGGGCGTCGTTTTGATTTGACCCTGGCTGTGTCTGCTCCAGGACTAGCTGGCCAGTAAAAACATGACCGGTTACGTCTAGTAACGCAGTGAACCCCAACTGTTATCAATAGGGCAAAATCATTTATTTTCAGCATGCTGCATAATAAGGGGCTAAATGAGTTACGCAAGAGTCGGAGATAAAATCCTTGGGAGCGGTGAGGGAGATGGAAGCATCACGGATAGAGGTCAGAGGGGTGCGGCGTGCGGCGTGCAGGTGAGGACAGTCGAAGAGCAAAACTATCTCCTGGAGCAGCATTTCTCTCCAGACTTAATTAATGATTCATAACTGCACTATAACCTTGACTGCTATGGAAAGCCCACAGCAGTGCTCAGTGTGAAATTGGGGTCATAGCATCCATCATTTCAAAATAAGCTCTTCCACGCAGAGAGACACGCCCAACACATAGACTTACGCCAACACACATGTTTATATGGACACACCTGCACGCCAGTAACACAGCCTGCTCTGCCAGCACATTTGAAATACCATCCTGCACATTTAAACAGACATTTTAAAATGCACATACCAACACAGACACAAAGCCCTGTTTAACCAACATTAATCAAATTTAGAAACAAAAACAGGTCAACATAAAGATATACCTTTATGCAAAGCATTTGTCACAAAATCATAAATAATACGAAATTATACTCAATATCACAGGCATACACTGTACTACTGAATACAACCTCCTTGACAGAGGTCATATTTTCTTTTTTTTAAATGTAATTATAGCTTTATATAAATTATCACTAGTATGTATTGTTTTATAATTGGCAATGGCAACTGAAGGTAAGTATTTCTAGTTACGTCCGTCTGTAAATCAAAATATGAACTACAACAACTTGTAAATAAGTAACCACTTGTTTTGCCAACTCTTTCACTATAAGTTTTAGTCAGACAACAAATTGGGATTTTAAGTGGTTCTGTAGTTTACCCGAACGCTTTACAATCTCCCCATGGTCTACCACATTTATCCACACAAAAGTGCACAAAGCGCTTATATTTGCGGAAAATACTGACCTGCATTGGCGCTGACACACACACATTCTTTTCAGGCAATTTATGCGCTCCAGAAAAAGCCGTTTTAACACGTCTATATACATTGACCCGAGAGAAACTAAACCTAACCCAAGCGGTCACTAAATGAAATGTAACTTTAAAAATATAGTAGTTTGACACTTTATATTAAAGGTAAGCAATCTACAATATTGAATATTATGCTATGCGAATTTACTGCTTTCTGAAACGTGTACTGAAATTATTGTAAATATTTAGAAATTTCCTCAGTCCGGAGACAGACAACGATGCGCACACCAGACGGTATATTTGGATACTGTGTAGCAGGGATGCTTTACAGCTGAGCACGAGACGCGTGATGATCCGAGAAAAAAAAAAGAGGTAGGGTTGAAAACGGCGAATCTGACAGCGCGTTTGCTTGTCGTTTAAAACATACACCGCCAATAAGAGAAATCGCAAAATAGAAAATAAGCGTGTATTACGTTTAGTGATTTTTCTTATAAATATATACATATATAGATATGTAATATTATGTAGGTTTCATTAGGTTATATATCTTTCGTGTGTGTGTATATATATGTACACACTCACACACGCGCGCGGACACACACACTCGTGTGTGTGTGTGTGTGTGTGTGTGTGTGTGTGTGTGTGTGTGTGTGTGTGTGTGTGTGTGTGTGAGGGAGAGAGAGAGAAAGAGAGAGAGAGGGGAGAGAGAGGGGGAAAGGGAGAGAAAAGATTGGAAGATAAATTACCCAAAACTGCAAATTTCTAAAATAAATACATTATAGTCACGCGACTTACCTTCATATTTCCTGCTTCTGTGTCGTTTGAGAAGCATTCCCTTGTTCCTATCTCCTTTTCCAATGCGATATCGATACACTTTCTTTATGATTTTTTTTTAAATTGAAGCTATTGTAGCTCGCTTTTGTGAAGGTTGAAACCCAAAACACGGCAACAATATTGATTTAAGTGGAGAAATGTGCCATGGAACTACAGCTGCTCTCCCTGCCCGAGGTAGCCATGCCTTCGGTCACTTTAATAAAACACAGGTATAAAAAAATACATTGCAATATTCCCAAGCAATGGGAATGAGGAAACGGTTAAGACTAAGGAGCAACAAGGGGGAATAGGGGAGGGGGTAGGGAGGAAAGGGAATAAAAATAAAATAAAGAGAACCGCCCCCAGTGTAAACGGATTGGATAGTACTTCGGTAGTCGTGTTTTTAGTGTACACTTTGTGTGTAAAATGTGCTGCGTTTGTACAAATCAGATGGAGCTGACGATATTTATTTTTCTTAATTCCGTTCCGTACTTAATATTGAATCGCGCGCGCGCGCGCGCGCAAACGCAAATGTCAGGTACAGTTTGGTAGATATAAAGACAGTTAGACAGCTAAAAATATAATGCTGGTGTTGTTGTATATTCACGACAATCCACGTTAGTCATTCGATCCTTGATTTTTTGGCAATGGACCATGAGCAAGGTAACGGCAATGCATTGATGCCATGCCTTAAGTCCAGTAAGTGCCTTACTCGGTGGTACATCAATAGTGTCCCTCCTTGTTTCATGGCAGAACAAAAGCTGGACATCAGTCAGGTAGCCCTTGAGAAAAGTGGACGAAAGTGGGTAGGTGCTGGTTGTTAGATAGGGGAGATGGCAGACTGAAAGAACTTATGAAACAATGTTGGGTAAATGAGGGTGTCAAGGCAGGTATCAGTAGTAAGTGGAGAGATATGGAGAACCATGCAAACATTATAGCTTTAGAGAGGGCATTTAAAGTGGCCCAGGTCCTGGCATAGTGGTAGGTGTCTGGTATCATGGATGTTCAAAGAAACTGGTGAGAACCTTGACCAGTGAGGATTTTATTGGGAGCCACAGCTTCCCTAACACGCATGTAATGTCTATGAATAATTTCAGGTAAATATCTATAATTAAATCTGCGATGAAACAGTATATAACTTTGTTCTTCCTACATGTGTGATGTGACACTTTTCCACAATGGCATTGCAACAAAGTCCTAAATTGGATCAATGACAAGGTGCTGAAAAAGACTGCTAAGATGTTAGACCTATGTCGATAAAAACGACTCTCTTATCAAAGTACATTGCAGAAAAATTGCAACATCCGCCCAGCTTTTACAGGTGGCTACTCTGTGCATTACCTTTTTGACGAAATTGAGAATTCCTTCATCATTTCAAGCAGAACAAACACCTTTTATTAATTTACTATTTCACTGTCAGTCTAGATCTGTGAAACCCGGTATTCCATCATTATACATTAATACAGGTGTGATGGGGGCACTTAAAATAAATGTCAGGAAAAGGTAAGGGGAAATTAAACGAACAAATCTTCGCCGGAAATGCGTTGAATACAACAGGAAGCAGGGCAGCTCAATTAATGCCGCATATTCTTCCCCTAAATTAATGTTAGTTTACAACGTTTTTCGTTTTGCTGGTGTCCCTGGTTTCTCCTTATTTGACCCATGGCGAAGGCAGAATATCGACCACTGCATGCCGGGATTTGTATCACCTTGTGAGGTATTCCTCAGAACCATAGTGAAAAGTGGCTAAAAACTACATAAACCAGAAGTCTTTGCCTGTTTCTCCTTGTCCTCATTACTAGTCGTCGCAGAAAAATTGCTTGTAAACATGGCGTCGCATTCAGGAGATAAACGGAGCAATAGTCTTGAACAACCTAAAGCTAATTCCTTCAACGATTTCGATGGAGAAGATAAAAAACTCGCACCTATTTCTTTTGGTTTTAATAAAACCTTAAATAAATTTAAAACATCCAGCTCGAATCGCGATGAGGCTGAAAAAGAGGAGCGGGACTATTTAACAGGCGTTGAGGGTAAAGAATTGAAGAGGTAAATGTGAAAGTCTAAAAATCTAGAACATAGGGGTTGAACTCGCCCTAGTGATCGATATGTAAGTAGCTTGCCTGAAGTAATATTTTAAAGGATGGTGAATAATGAAAAAACATACCCATCAAATAACCCAGTGGTTAAATATTGCAATGCCTATGTGTGTTGGTCGTGTTTTTCAATCTGAACACCTTTCCCGGTAGATTTGTTTGAAAATGCGATGTTATTATTTGCTAGCTTTTAGTCTTTCAGGGGCTAACTGCTAGTTTTCAGTATCCACATCTAGGTGTACCAAAACAGAAAGGTTCTGACCACGAAAGGTTCACAATGATGGGGCTGTACTGTTCGCACTAGATTGTCTCTCAGTAGATTTAATCCTAGACCCTAAAATTTAGTTTAAGGAGAGCACAGCCACAGCGGAGATATTTATGCGATGTTTGAGGTCAACTATCTCTCGTGTCTATATGTTGTTTACAAATAACTGTAAGCATGTATATACGCGTTTTGTGCGTTCATGATTGCATACATATGGCCCATTTAGGCCAAACGACCGTTGGTAGGCAAGTACGTATAAAGGGAGAACTATCGGCTAGTCATTACAATTTAAGGAATTTATTCTGTCATCTGTAAAATGCGAGACAACCCCAATAAAACACAGGTTGCTTCGGAAGTCACAGGATTAAAGTAGACCAGTGTTGTTGTTCATCTTCCATAGATAGGCCTCTGTCATTGCATAAAACATTAAGTCTGTAGATACTGCAATGTTGAGTGTCAACGCTCTACCGTTGTTGTGTCTCCAGCACCAAGCCTGTGGACAAGCCCAAAGAGCTGATTATCCCCTTGATCAATAAGAACCGCTGGTATAGGCAGGAGAAAGGTTCCAAGGGGACAGGAGAGAGTAGTAGTGTCTCCCAGTCTGAAGACCAAGACTCTGTGGAGTCTCAAGCTGTCAAGGAGCTCATTGAAGGTTGGTGCCATTGTAGTCATGATTGTAGTCTTGATTTGGCTGGTAGGATGTAGTTTGATCACATGCTCCAGGAGCTAATCAGAAAATGAAGGTGCTTATGTTGTTTTTCTCTTGATACTTCAGACTGCTAGTAGCTTCATAGTTGATGATGTGGTCATGCACTCATTGGTTAGAGTGCTTAAATCATTCCTTCCTGACCATCAACATCCATTAATGTCACCCTATTGAACATTGATAGAAAAAAAAAAAAAACGGAGCAAGGAAGGCTTTGGAACAACTTTAAAAAGTCAGGACTTGGCTCAGTTGTAGTAATGCCAGTTGTGAAGAAGCTGTTGACTTTGCACTCCAGTGGAGCGACTGGTTTTACTCGACAAAAAAACTTTACTTTTATTTTATTTATTATCCAAGAAACTAAAAGCCCCTAACTGTACCACTATGTGAGCATCTGTGAGGCGTGCTTGTCTACATCCTCCCATCAACACACTATTTATCTGTGTCAGAATCTCAGAGGCAACAGGAGAAGTGGAAGAATGGGTCTCAGACGGACCTCAACCTCACCATCCCCCTGCTGATGCAAAACAAGGTGCCAGAAGGCTTTGAGGACGGAGACAGAGTCAAGGTTGATCTACGTCCTGAGTCGGTAAGCTGGTCAAGGGAGTCGGGCTGAAGACCTTGAAAGGAATGCACGCTGGTGAAGAGGCTCTGCTTCTTTTTGAGCCGTTAGTTGAAAGGGGGACTGTCAGGTTTGAGTGAGAAAGGTCCCATGAGAATATTGCCTGACAACAAGAGGTAGACAAACGAAGTCAGGGCTCGACAAACCAGTCTGTCTGACTGAAACTTAATGCAAGGGTGAATGTGCTGACTGCAGCATATCCTCATCGGTCCATCAACTGGGATGATTAATGTATGTATGTGTGTGTTGGGGGAGGTGGGTATTTTGAGAATATGTTGAGAGTTTCTGGAACATCTTATTAGAGGTCATTTGAATGGATCTGAGTTTTGAGTGATGTTACCATTTTATATTTAAGAAACGGGTCTTTTTCCTACGTCTGTATTACATCTGTGTCAGCATGGGTATGAGTGTTTAAAATTATTATTATTTTTTTATTTTTTTTGCATTCCTAGGATAGGGCATGTAATGCAAAGTAGTTTCCACTGAGCATGTTTAAGAAAGGGGAATGGTTCCCTAGTGAGTGAGTGAGTGTGTGTGTGTGTGCGTGTGCCTTATAAATGCAGGGCAGTGACACACCGGCATGCTAATGTCTGAAGTGCTCAGTCAGCGATGTCCCCAGCTTAGCCCCCTACCTTTCTCTTTGGAGACTGCAGATAAACAACCACGGCCCTCCCACACATTCTGCTGTCATCTCGCATTTTTATCACCCAGTGGATCGCTGCTACCTGAATTGGTGCTTGTGGTTTTTAACTTGCTCTGTGTGCGGCAGCTGCCTTGGTCTGAGTTTGTGAGTTTGTTTGTTTGTTTCTTAAAGAGCCTCAACTTCGATAGCAAAAGGAGTCTTTTTTTTTTTTTCTTCCCCCGATATATTATTTTGACTTTTCGCGGTTGTATTGTTGACATTTCGCCTGCTGTCAGTCCTCAGAGGCAGACTATGAGAGCGTTCCTGTGGAAGCCTATGGCATGGCAATGCTGAAAGGAATGGGCTGGAAGGCTGGGGAGGGAATCGGTAGGACCTTCAAACAGTGAGTCTGGTGCTTCTCAGAATCGCCCCAGAATGTCTTTCTTGCCCTAATTGATGCACAGTGGTAATACAACACCACAGACCCTATACATACTGTTTCTATTGGCACCTCTGGTTAATTGATCCTTTATTTTCCCCTTCTGTCAGAGATGTGAAGCCCATCGAGCACCAGCTTAGACCTAAAGGCCTCGGCCTGGGTGCGGACCGCTCCTCTTTGAGAGATCTAGAGCCCAGCGGCCCCCGTCGTCCCCCCAAACCTGGGGAGGAGCCAGCAAAAGGGGGAGTGGAGGAGGAGGCACTGGTTCTGGGACCAGGGGGGTGTGTGCTGGTGGAGTCTGGTGGACACAAGGACCATTATGGGAAGGTGAGCTGTTCTGAAGATCCATAAATCTGTATTGACCCGATGGGTGGCACTGATTAGAGCTTTAGGAGTTTGTGTTGTGCATGTAAATGTACGATAATTAAATGCTGATTGGTAAGACGTAAAGCATGAAACTGTATACTAATCAATGCTCAACTCTGTTTCCATCAACTTATTCACTTTGTGCCACTGATAGTAGGCATGAAACAATGTACTGTTGTGTCAAATACCGTTAGGATCGTGTCTTACCAAAATAAATTACGGTGTATATCATTAACACACGAACATAAGATCTGTGCATGTACATAGATAACATTTTAATCATACATTTATAAGTGCACAAATGTTTTTGCTTATATTAGGTGGAACACAGTTAAATTTATTTTGTCTATTGTATAATAATGGAATTTGAAAAGACTGCTGCACTGCACCGCTGTTGCGATGGTTAAAAATGCGACACACATTTTGAGCACACGATTGATTTAGCCACCCAACAAGGACTAAAAATCCCCCCCCATGGGAGTTGCCTTATGGGGAGAGTACGGAAAGCTGTAAGCTTTTTAACTCTTGCTTTTGCTCTGTCTCCTAGCTTGAGCTCAGACCTAACAAGCATTTTCAACAGCGGGCGACAAAATATATTCTGAAAACTATGAAAATATAAATTTGAAGGTGTTGGGTATATTGGATGGTCAGGTTGCTACCTTGTTTGGCACCTTTGGTTTAGATTCAGACATGCAGGGTGAGGCTAGACACAGTAGAGGCGGAGATTAAACAAATCGGCATGTGTCGGGGTTTGCATCACTAGTTTGGTGTATTCTCTTCCCTGACAGATAGAAGGGGTTGATCCGGACAATGCTCGAGTGATGGTGAAGCTGGCGATTGGTGGGAAGACTGTGACAATCAGCCAGTATGCCTTGCGGTTGGTTGATCGAAAGGAATACGACAAATATGGCAAAGATCTCAGTAAGTTTTTGGTTTTAGTTAAACTTCCACATAACGTTGCTGTTGAAAAAGTCACTGTTTGTTTGAGTTTGAATTCACATGAACAGAGGAGCCACATTCATTCACTCGCGGCATCTAGAACAGTATTCTTCAAACGTTTTGAGCTGAAAACATCCCCCCACCCCGCCAATATATAATTTTGGGTTGCCCAACCCCCTACCCCGCAGAGGGGGTTTAATTTTAAAGGACCTCACCGTTGTTACCTTCTTCATTATTTTAAAACTATTATATGCAATAAACTGCTTTTCTTTTCAAATGTTAGTGGCCTCGTCAAGCTGGAGTGCAGAAAAACGATTGAAAATTGAGAAATTAGCAGGGTGTTTATATTTTGTTGAACTTTGACGGCAGACATTGGTGTCAGTACATGACTATGGATACATCATGCATATATTGACAAAAACCATTCAACCAGTAACGTCACAGTACGATTTCGCACTGTCCAGAGATTACACGCTTGCCCCATGAGCTCTGACATAGTGGGATGTCCCGTAGCTGCTCGCTAAAGCGACCTCTGTCCGGGCTTACTGTTCACCGCACAGGCCGACACAGCAAAGCCCACAAAGAGAAGGAGAAGCAGCGGGACAAAGAGAAGGAGAGGCGGAGAGAGAGAGAAAAGCGAGGGGAGGTGGAGCCCGCCAGGAACGGCAGTGAAGAGAAGGGGAAGGAGAGAGAGAGGGAGCGAGAGAAGGACCCGCGAAAGAGGAAACGGTTGGAGCCAGGCCTGGAAAGGTAGGGTCAGGTCCTCATTGGACGCAAGTCCTGGAGGCGGGCGTCTTCATTATTATAACTGCGGTCAGAGACGCTACCTGCAGAGACGGTTGTTTGCAGGGCAGTAACCACGCTGCTTCTCTGCATTTCGTGCCCCGGTTGTATGACGCACAAAGGAATTTTGGGTATCGCAGCACCCTTTCTTGATTTGCTGCTGTTCGATGAACCTGTTTTTATGGGAGCACATGTTATGTGTTCTGCTGTTTCTGTTTTACATCTCTCCGCCTTCACCCCTCTTTAGAGAGAAGCCCGTCCCAACGAAGGCATCCCGCCTCCCCCCTCCTGCCCCCTCCTGGCTCCAGAGGGACCTGAAGGTGCGCTTCATCGACAAGGCCTTCAAGGGCGGGAAGTACTACAACTCCAAGGTAAACCCGGAACCCGTACAAACTTCTGCAAAGTGCTGGTCACGTCACTGAGATTTGGCTGGATCAGAACTTTAGATTCTTTAAAAAAAACTAAAAACTAAAAAAAACTGTGTACCGAATCTATCCGTCATGTATTCTTGCTTGTGCAAAACATCCACCGATGTCCAGGAAGTCTAGTTTTGATTCAGTGCCATTCTCTGGGTTGACTGTCTTACAATAGATCCTTGGCCATGTAATATTTTCTGCTATTGATACATTTATACATTGATACATTGGTTATCATCTTCAATCTACTTGGTTCTGTTATTGTATGTTATTGTATTGTTTTCTGGGTGAAAGAATTGGTCTGGAGTGGTTGAAAGGGCCTTGGTTAACCAGGGGAACTGAAACCATGCGTTTGTTGTTTTAAGATGAGAGTGGAGGACGTGCTAACGGCAGAAACTTGCGTTTGTCGCACTGAGGAGGGCAGGCTCTTGGAAGGTGAATACGTGATATTAGGGCTGTTTTAATGTGTGCTGTAATCTTGCTTTTGAAAAACGCACTTATAATCAGAGGCCCATTGCATAGGCTGGTTGTGTTCACAGCCCATCCCTAAGATGAACTGGACGCTGTAGCCCTTTGCTGCCCTTCGCAGGTGTGACACAGGCGATGCTGGAGACGATGGTGCCCAAGAGTGAGTCGGACTCCATCATGGTGGTGCTGGGGGAACACCGTGGAAAGGTCTGTTGTCACACTGCTTAATTTTTTCTGCCTGTTGTAATTTCTGGAAGTTTGCCCGAGTGTCAGTATTAAAGGGTTCTGGTTGACTGGTGGGCCGGATCCTGCCCGAGTGTCAGTATTAAAGGGCTCTGGTAGATGGGTGGGCCGGATCCTGCCCGATTGTCAGTATTAAAGGGTTCTGGTTGACTGGTGGGCCGGATTCTGCCCTAATGTCAGTATTAAAGGGCTCTGGTAGATGGGTGGGCCGGATCCTGCCCGAGTGTCAGTATTAAAGGGTTTTGGTTGACTGGTGGGTTGGATCCTGCCCGAGTGTCAGTATTAAAGGGCTCTGGTTGACAGGTGGGTCGGATCCTGCAGCGGGACAGGGAAAGGTGTCGGGCCATGGTGCAGCTGGAGAGACACGAGGAGCAGGTCTACGACCTGGACTACGACTCCATCTGCCACTACGTGGGCGGGACCGACGAGTGACGTCCTGTCCCCCCATATCTCTCACCGCACTGTCACTCCTCGGTAGGAAGGGGCAGCCGGCTGCCATGCGCGTGGACTTCACCTTCTCTCTACACCTCTCTCCGTTTTGACCCTCCTCCCCTGTGTCTGCTATACCCATAACCCTGCCTTCCGTCCTGTCAAAGGATCAGATGGGGAGGGAGAGAAATAGGACAGAGATACGGTATGGACATGGAAAACCTGGGAGCTTGGAGGGAAGCCGTTTGATAAGTGAATTTCCAGAAGATAACGTCTTACTGTTTTTTTTTTTGTTTGTTTGGGGTTAATGCTGTTCAATGCTCCTGTTCTTACCGAATCTGAATTCTTAATCTTTTTTTATCATGGAAAATCTACAGAGCGACTGTGAGAGGAGGCTTTGAGATGCATGGAGGAATCTGCGGTACAGCAGTGCCGGCGTGCTCCTTGCAATCCAGAGCACCGCTCTGTTTGGCACTCGGTCACTTCAGAGGCGCCGGGCCTGGCCTGCTGTAAACTAACCAAGCACACTTTGGACCCGGTGGGATTGTTTTAATCGTGTACTGCTGTAGTGACCCAGTGTAAGAAACGGGAGTGTTGTGTTGTCTGGTGGTATCCACCACTCTTCTGAACTTGTAGTTATCAGGACACGGTGTGATTTAACATTTTGTAGTAAGAGCTTTTCCCTTGTCTGTTGTTTTTATGACTCTCGATATATAGTCAATTCTGTGCAACGTGGATGTCATCTTTTTGAAATAAAACTCATTTTATTTAAAAGAAAGTATTGCTGTAATATCTGACGTGGCTTATAGTACCACAGACCACGATTAGTGAAATTCTTAATAAAAACATCTTGCCTACACTTCAGTCTTACCGTTTGACCAGTGAGATCTTCCTTTTGCTGTACTGAGGATATTTAAATTTTTTTATATTGTGCGATCTAGGGGAGCTTTCACCATGTATATTTGGTTATAAACATTTACACAACTTTATTTCCTCAAAACAAAAACATATCAGGGTTGCAGTAGAAATGAATGGCTCTGGATATGACACCCAGGGCACTAACACAGGGTTTTGCACATCTGTTTAACCCTATGCATTTTATAACTAAATACCAAATCCCATAAATGCACACTCAGGCCCCACCATTACTGTAAAGTTTATATCCTGAATTCAAATCCACTATTCTGCACAACCTATTAAGTCCTAATGTAATAACGAGATTTTTGAATTAGCAAACTTTTTTTCAAATTGCGTTACTTACAAAGTACATCAAGGCTTTGAATTGCCTTTGATATTTGGCTAATACAAACTTGTAATATGTACAAATATACTGCCACACAAAATATTCGGCTTCGTCGTTCTCGCGAATGAGGATAGCGTACAGAGAGTTAGCTTGTGTCCATTAATCAGGAGCTTTTCATCCATCTGCCTCTTCAGTCCTTGCCTTCCTGAGCTCTGCGTTGGCCCTCAACACAGCTCCTGGACTGGGATAAGGCCGCTGCTGGAAGAGGGGCCCGGCTGCCGTGGTGTCGGCCCCGGTCTTAGCCTCATTTCTCTTGGGAAGCCCGGTTGACCATGTCCCCCTTTTAAAACAAAACTCAATTTTACTAAATGCAACCAGGAAGTAAAATATATGGGAGTAAAATAATCTTCTTTATTACAAATGCTTAATATAGACGGGCTATGGTTATTGCCTCAGGACTCTTAGCTCTGTAGACCTCTATCCTACAGACATATTTTTCTGTTATTTTCAAAACGGACAACGCTGAAGGTATTTGGTTAAGAGAACAGTGAGAGATAGTGGACTGATTGGGTGAGAGGCAAGGTGTAGAGGGGAGAGAGAGAGAGGAAACTGGATGTTACATGTTACCTAGGTGCATCGGAGTATGCGCTGGGATCCATTGGGTCCATCTCCTCATCCTTTCGTTCTCTCCCTGAGAGAGAGGCAGGTGAAAGAGAAAATAAGTTTTGATGCATCTAAACATTGTGCGCCATACAAGTCTGTCTCGGATCTCTGGCATTCTCTGCTCTGGGTCTGCTTTATCTGAGTCTTTCCGTACGTCTGAGCTTCACTTGAAGGTCTGCATACGCGATCGACCGAGATCAACCGAGATCATACGCAATCGACCGAGATCGACCGGGATCATACGCGATCGACCGAGATCGACCGGGATCATACGCGATCAGTCTGTGACTGTCGATGACTCACCTCTCTTGTTCTTGCTGTATGGTGCGATGTCGTCTCTGCGCTGTAATCGCTTTTCCCTGACCTCCTCCCTGTCCCGTTCTCGATCCATCTTCTCAAACAGTCTGTCTCCGCGTTCATCTCCCACCTCAGCTGCAAAACACATTCAATTGAACAAACACTCAGCAGCAGTCTGGAGCAGCGATTAAACTTGTCATCAGAAAGCTACATGCTTGCATCTTGCTAACTTGGACACCAAAGGTAACTTATAAAAAAAGTCTTGCTTGCAAGTATATATGCTAAACAAATAAATGAAAAAGTTTAAATGACAAAGAAAAGAGATAAAAATGTACCTCTCAGTCTCTTCACAGCCTTGGTAATAACAGCACTGGGGTCATTTGGGGAGAGCCAGCATACCTGATCCGTTTCCACATTCCAGTAGTAAGGTAGACCACTACAGAGAGGGAGAGTAAATATTTAGTAAAATCAATATCATCTTTTAATTTTAAGAACATTTTCATACAATCATGGATTATATATTTAAAAAGGCCTTAGAGACCCACGGCTGTCCAGCATGTATCAAAATAACCAACGGATATGAAAGCAACCAATTGAATAAAAAAAATAAAAAAAAACGTTTATTGACGTTACTGGCAATTTTCACTCAAGGTACTGTAGATCACAGGCAAAACAGCTGGAATGTAAAAAATACCTGCAGAAATACAGGTTTTGAAATTGGTGATCTGCCTTGTGCAGCTTCTTTCTAAGGTTTTGGTGTAAAAGCAACCCCCGACGGTTAATAATAAAACAAGGCAGAGAGAGGTTCTGTGACTCGGGGAGAGAAACTTACCAAGCGGGGTCAAATACTTTGTACCAGTTGGGTGGTAAATTCTCCACTCTGGTGGCCTCGTAATCCACATTGTTGTCATCATAGTCTTCTGCAATGATCTCCTCCTCGGTCTCTAATACAGGTCGACGAAGATAGCAAGTATAACACACGTAAACAAACAACAAGCTCACTAGCAGAATGAGAAACAAGACAGAAGCAGAATATCGACATCTCCCAAGACAATTTCACAGACAGCAGTTCTCACCGTGTTCCGAGTGCTTCAGTATCCCTCTCTTGGCTAGGCGAGCTAGCAAGGCAGGGGGGAGAGGCATCCTTACTGCGAAGTGCAAACCACAGTGCAATGTGTGAATTGTACTGTTAAAATCGCCATCAGAAAACGGGAAATCGCGTTCTTCAATTAAATCGACCGATTAAATACGTCCATGTAAATTTATTTCCAAATCAACCACAAAACACGAACAGCACGTTAAAAACGTTAGCTAACACATCATTTGAATATACAGGTAGCAATGTATAATTGCATTACAAATGGTTATACTCCTTATCGGTTAATCGATTGAATTCCAGTGCATATAAATTCCAAAAGTGTACCTTTGTATACTCAAATATAGACGACTTTAATTAAATGTATAATTTTCAGGACAGTACAGTCCCATGCGTCGCGGTTTCTTCACGTATTCCACAACGCTTTATACATTCGAATCCGGTTGGACTGAATTGTACACCATCCTGTGACGTGTACGGGCGTCGTTTTGTTTCACTCTCGGGTTGCAACAAATCCTTCTTGTAAACAGTCCACCATGGAAGAATACGTGCGAGAACCTTGGTAAAGAAACTAAAGAGCTAACTAATGTGGTATCAATTAAGTTGATTGGCAAGTTGAACTACGATATTGTATACCATTCAAAATATTTTATTTAACTGACATTTCGGTCAGAACATTTGTTTTAACGTTGCTTCGGCCTTAAATCCTTGGGAATTTTTAATCGTTACATTTTAAGGTTGTTGACTCGTTAGTGGTTGTTACTATGATAATATAGTGGGCTATATACGTGTTATAAATATTAATGCAACACTATAAAATCCTTTGATTAATTTAGGGTTAGGGTTTGGCATGTTTTTAGCACAGCGTGGTAGTGGATTGTAGGAAGCTAGCGACAAAGGTATAGAATGAAACCCCAGTGGTTAGTGTAGTATTAAGTCATAATGGTAGGTAGTTTGCAATTACACTGTAACATTTGTATAAAGGCCTGTCACATAAACAACGAGGTCATTTGAAATACAAGAGTTTGATATGACTTTTCCAACAAAACAGAATTTTGCCTTAGGTTAATTTAAAAAAAAATTTATTTTATTTTTTACGTTAAACTAATCTGACTCTACTCGCTTTTGATCATTTATGACTCGCCTCTCTTAATCACCGATTTCTGCACCATCTTTCCTCCACAATCTATCCCCCCCCCCCCCTTTTATCAGTCCCTGGAGAATAGTAGATGACTGCGGGGGTGCCTTTACAATGGGGGCCATCGGCGGAGGCATCTTCCAGGCCATCAAAGGCTTTCGAAATGCACCTGTGGTGGGTTACCACAGCTGAGTAAGATGGAGCTCAGTCTCTTGTTTCTCGTGTCTGTCTGTCAGTCAGACAGTGGTGCGCCAGTTCTTTCACTCCTACTCTTTTTCCTTTTTCAGGGAATGCGACACAGGCTTAGAGGCAGCACTAACGCTGTGAGAATAAGAGCTCCACAGATAGGGGGTGAGTTTTACACCGTGTTCTCTGCTGTTTGTGCCTTTGTTAAACTTGGGAATGGCCTCTATATAGAGGGCAGTTAGCTCATACCTGTAACTGAGATGGCAGGGGCACCATTGTACAACTTAAAAAGGGAACAATATAGTCTAGATGCAATGAATCCCTTTGGGTTAAACTTAAGTGTTTTGATCCGTTAGGCAGCTTTGCAGTATGGGGTGGGCTGTTCTCCACTATTGACTGTGGTCTGGTTCGTCTCCGTGGGAAGGAGGATCCCTGGAATTCCATCACCAGTGGGGCCATGACTGGAGCAGTGTTGGCAGCACGCAGTGAGTCAATGGAGATTCATACTGGATCGCATATTGTGTCACGTTCAACAAAATTACTCACCTTATGCCCCTAGTCATGTGGCAGTCTACATTCTCACCGGCTGCAAATATGTGGCTCTGACAGCTTGTAAGTTTCTTTTTGGCAATACTTGCTTGCTGAGTTGAAACCTTAGTTAATTAAAGTTAGTAGAAGCCTTAAAACCTTTCATTTGTAAAATTATCATTTTCTCAGGGTCACATGACATTCTAAAAATGTAAACATTTTTCAACCCCTTTATGTAGGGGGAGTATAAAGGCTGCCTTCCAGACCCCGGGAATGACCCCTGAGACAATTGTCAAGTTAAAAGTTTCTTACTGGCTCCACAATCTGTTGAGCAGCATGTTGCAAGAAAAAAGGGCTGTGCAGATCTGTCCCAGTAGATTTCTTAACATTAATCCCCTAAAAGGCATCCAAGCCCTCATCTGCTGAAAGTCCTTTTTTTTCTGCTGAAAGTTCCAAAATGGAAATAAATATTTACTAATGTTTCAAAATGTGTTGAAGTTACTAAGTGTTACATATATGTACTATTTGCATACAAGCTCGATTGGTTTACTTAAATCTAACTAGCTATTATTTAAAGAAAGGCAGTAATTGGGGCTTTGCTACTGCCAAATGATTCTTTTGTATCTTGTAAGGCAATGCTTTCATATTCACTCTAGTTGTTTTGACCCAAGACATTGTCGGCATGACGTGACCGTGTCCTTTTTAGGTGGCCCTTTGGCAATGGTGGGCTCTGCCATGGTGGGCGGAGTCCTGCTGGCACTGATTGAAGGCTTTGGAATCCTGCTCACCAGATACACATCTCAGCAGTTCCAGAACCGTGAGTCAGTGTGAGGGGTGGGGGTAGGAGAGATTCTGCAGTGTGGTAATGCACAAGTTTGCCTCAACAGTTGAAGTGTAGATCAGGTAGGGTAGCAGTCATGGTTATATTGTTGAGATACTATAAAAATAGTAATGAGCGCCATTTCTATACAGACTAAATGGGATTGACGGAAATCCTTGAATGTTGTCATACTGTAATATCCTGTGACCTTTTTTTCTTCCTGGTACAGCAAGTCCCTTCTTGGAGGACCCAAATCAGCTTCCCCCAAAGGATGCAGATGGCTTTGGGCAGTACCAGTAGGGCTGAAGCCCCTGGCCTGATGTCAGCCAGGTACCCTGAGGGAGGGGACAGATGTAATAAAGCCCCAGAGTCCAGTTAAATTCTCTTGTGAGGGAAGGTTGAAATTTTTTTTAGGTATGTATTGCTACTTGTGTATATGATTGGAATTTTTACTTTTTAGTTATAGTTTTTTGTATTTAAAGAGGAATATTATTCAATAAATAAAGTACATAAACCAAGTGTTTGTAAATGCATTGTTTACGTCACTGATTTTATCAAGAGAGATGATATGTGTATCATTAAATGATTAAAATCAACATCAGTGAAAAATAAGGCTATGCAGATATGCATTACAGAAACATCCCCATAACTGCAAGGATTTCCACTATCTGGCCCCTGAAGCCTAATCATACGCAGGAACAACCTCTATGAAACAAACAGAAACTACATATTTGTACGACAGTTTGAGGTTTTTACTCTCATCATGTGACTTTGAAACATACTTCTCCCTATATTTCTCAATTCATGATTCTCCATGAATCTACATATAATGCTATAAACAAAATTACACAAATAGTTTACATGCAATAACATTATCAGAACAACCTTTTAAATGGCGTTTCTGGATCTAGCATTTTCGGTTGTTTTTTGCAAGCCAGAACGTTGTTCTTTCTATTGACCACCTTGTCGCACTTGCTTGGTAACTAACGTTTTTATTTGTCGTAAAAACGTCTTTTTTGTACAGTCCCAAAAAACACAAATACTAACTAATGTTTTAAACATTATCTGATGCAGGGCTAAATCGCACTCTTCAGCTGCCTAACAAGATTGGCCTCACAAGATTTCCGTCCTTTGAATTGTGGGAAGAATCCGAACGTCATCGGAAAAACAGTGGATATCTTTTTGAGGAATAGTGCAATGTGTTGTGGGAAGTAGAGTAGCCAATTTCTTTCTCATCTTCGCTGGATTTGGCAGTTGCTTTGACACTGAAACAATGGCAGATGTGCAACCTCCCCCTCTGCGATCTCTGGATGATTTTATTTTTGGATCAGCACGCTTCGCTGTGCCAGATGTTCGTAATTTGGAGCGACTGAATAATCGGATTATCAACAATCTACTCTATTACCAGTCCAACTATTTCATGTCTGCCCTTACTTTCCTGGCCATAGTCGGGTAAGAGACCCGCCAGCTATGGTTCCTCTGGTTCGGGATACCCATGAACTATAGGGTGTTCCCTGCACGTAGCTAATTTTGAGTTAATTTTTTAAATGCACAAAACTGTAACAATTTAACTAGCATTGCGGATTAATATGTTTCCCATTTGTGATGCTTTACTGCTCTGCGACAATGTTTTAATTCAGTAAATTCGGTATAGTCAGATTAAAATAATAAATACTTTGCTTGATTAAATGAAAGCTAGCAGCAATATACAATGGCAATTAAAGATGTCAATCTTTTGTCTGGATACCCTAGCTGTCTTTTATTGGCTAGCCTCCTGTCATGTCCAGGAAAGAGATATTTTAAAATTCCTCATTTTTAAGCCATTTTTAATCCTCTTTCATTTAATCAAATGTATGGTTTCATTTAAGCTAATGACTGGTTTTATTGTAGTAAAGCAATGGAATGCTTCAAAGTATTATACATTTTTTTAAAGAAGAAAAATTAAAATCAACCAACTTGCTATGACTGACTATCACTCAAATATGAAATTGCCAATTAAATTTCAGACCCTCAAACTTCATATTTCCCTCGTTTCTCACTTTGAACTTTTGGATAAATGTACTCCCTCTCGCCCCTAGGTATATCCGACCCATGCAGCTGTTCCTAGGGGCCACGGTGGTGACACTCTTGTTCCTGGGGTTTGTATGGACAGCAGAGAATCAAGCCGGTATCAGGCGTTTCCGACGGACACACCCATCGCTCTGCCTCTTTGCCGTCCTGGGAGCCAGCTACCTGTTCCTGTCCGTGCTTGGTGGGGTGGCTGTCTTCCTCTTCGGAATTGCTGCACCCATTCTATGTCAGTAATCCTTAAATCTGTTCTTGACCGCTCGGTTCTTTTCGGTGAATTTGTTTGTCCTCATGTACTCTTCCCTTTTTAAAAAAAACGAGGCCGAGAACCTCCGGGTTTCGCTGATTTCGCCGGTCTGTGATCTGCGTCTGTCGTTGTGTCGGTGCCTTTTCTCTGCAGCCGTCTTCTCTTTGCTTGCCCTTCAGTGATTCTGATCCACGCGTCCATACGGATGCGCAGCATGAAGAATAAGCTGGAGAACAAGCTGGAAAGCATCGGACTGAAGAGGACACCAATGGGTCTGCTGCTGGAGTCTCTGGGGCAGGAACAGGAGGCCGGGTCATAGAGAGAGGGGCAGGAACAGGAGGCCGGGTCATAGAGAGAGGGGGGGAGAATGAGGCAGGGACCCGCAGGCACCAGGTATTAAGTGTAGTTATGCCTTCACAATCACTGTTTGAACCGATTATGTCAAGTGACCAGAATTCTTTTTTTTCTTTTTTTTACTTTTCCACATCATGAGACCTGCGTGAAATTGGATAGGTGTTTTATGCAATGACCAGTTCCGATAGTAATTTCTTATTACCAGTGTTTAAATATGTTTGGCTGCAATGGCATGCCCTGTTGAATGGGATTCTAATGAATTGTTTGGTTTCCTTTCTACATTTTTTCCATTTTATTTATTCAGCAGACACTCGTATCCAGAGTGATGTAGAAGTAGTGAAACCAGTACAAAGGGTAGTGCAATGTAGAGACCAAGCTGAATTGTCCTATGGTTAATCGCCATAGGAAGGTGAGTTAGCAAGTGCCCCCTGTGGAAGTATGCTATGCAAAACACAGCTGGGGTTCTGATCAGAATTAAAAAGCTCAGCTAAGTCCTACCTAGGACTCACCTACCTACAGCTAGATAGAGGGGACAGATATATTGCAGAATATACCTAATTCAATACTGCCACTGTCAATTAATGCAGTTCAAATACATGAGACACACCTCCAGTATGTCCAGTTTGTTTCATTCATGCATTCCTTAATATATTTCAAAATTAAAACTCAAAACGCAACTTAATAGCACTCCCTTGAGGTTATTTAACTGGCAGGCGCAAGTCAGTAACAACATATTTGCTGTTATATTCCTGCAATCCGTATTCTTCAGCCTGAGGATGGATATTTTATGCTGGAAAACCATTGGTTTGCATCATAGATGTGTCGTGGTTGCTCCTGGTTTCAGATCATGCTAGGATACCTTAGTATTTAGCATCAAATAATTCAGAACAAGATTTGTATGGGGTATTGGTCCTATTCCCTCGGTTGTTGGTATTGGTCCTATTCCTATTCCCTATGGTTGTTGGGCATCACTTGTCAATGTGGTTATAAGGAACATAACCATTTTGAAACCTTATATAGATGCTTACTCGACTCTGTAATGAGTAAGAAACAATGACTTTTAAATATTTAGCTGCCAGATAAATAAGTTTATGTCCAACATAATTGGATTAATATAAGAATCTTGAAGGGCCAGTAACCAAATTAATTAGATTAGTATTAGAATATTGATGGGCCAATAACCAAATTAATTGTATTCCAACATAGTAAAGCATAAATAATTATTTAGAGTGCTAAAATGGACAATGTATTTATTTTATTTTATGCCTAATATTTTAAAAATCTTTTAAAAAGCTTTCCGTCCAAGTTCTTAAGTATAGACTCCTGTGTATCCTCTACAGGGAATGTAATTAGTTTATGTTTATGTTAATGTGCATGTTTATTACCTAAAAAGGGACAAGTTCTGGTAGTATTAAGCATAAAGAAAGTATTTGCAAATGACAGGGCCCGTACTTACCACTTTAACCTCTTAGAACATGAAGTTATTAGACTCCAAGAACATGTGATTTAGTCAGGTATCTAACTTGTATTGAAGTAATATTTTAGGGTTTTATGCCTGTATTTTCCTACAGTATATCTTTTCCGTCTTGTAGTCCAGGTACACATCAAATTGTACAATGGGTTGTTTGTACATAAACAATAAATGTTTGTAATTTGGCAATTTTAAGTAAATGCTATCACAGAAAGGTGTAATATTATGAAATTGTTTGTCGGAGGTTTCACTGCTAGACGGGTTTCCTTTATTCAGAAAGTTTCTTACGGCCATGTGCCAAACATTTCATTGCTTGGAGAAATCTGTTTTCTTATACCACTCAGTCTCCCTGTTTACCTGGTTGGGCACTTAAGAGCATGTCAAAAAACTGAAATAGATGTAAACCTGGTGTGCAGCAAGTGGAAGTCATTTGATAATGTGTTATGTTGTTTCTGTGAAAATAGTCTACTTCCAATGGAAACCAGACAGACCAAGTCCCAGCTGACAGCTGTCTGTGTTGTGATGTGTTGTACTGTGGTAAAGTGTGCGTCGATGCATTGATGCTAATTGTAAAGGAATGCGGGTGAGGGCATAATATTAATGCTCTCACTCTTAGTTTGGAACGCAGAAGTGCCAAAAGTACTCATCAATATATGTGTACTCACTCCGTCAAAGTTGAAACTGTCTCTCTCAAGGCCAAAAACGGTCATTTCTGCCTTATTCTTGTATAAATATTCTTCATAATATTACCAGTGTTATTTGTATCATGTTTGACATATTTATGTGCTGTGAGACATTACAATCAATAACTGGTTGTGGGCAACAGGATTTCTCCAGAAATAAATATTCACAATTGATTGATAAAAATATTTGCAGTTATTATTATTATACGCTCAGATGAGTTCAGCTCATGCTTGGCGGCTGACAGACATATGTCACCAATCCCGTGCAACGGCAATAAATGTGTTTGAAGAATTAGAAGATCGACTTTGTTTCCTGTCTAGCACTGCTGCTGAGACAGCTGGGCAGAATTGTAGTCCTTTCACCTTGCGAGATGGACGTATATACGCTACGCGATCAGCACTTCTCAGAGTGCAATAAGATTTCTCATGACTTTACATGCATAGGTGCAAGCCTTGCTGTCATCAAATGGAACACTCCCAAATACTGAACTCTAAGAGATTTAACCTCCTTTAAATTTGATTATTGCTTTGCTGTCGTAAGTGCCTTAACCATGTTTCAGAACTCTAATCCTAAGAAATATATATTCAATTCTTATCTGTTCTTTTTTGTAAAATTTAAGTGCTTAATGCCTTCCAGTATATGTTTTTAGCATTGCCCACTATACTTATTTTAATGTGCAAAATGATAATTCCATTGCAGGTTATGTTCAAATATGAAGCGCTACATTGTAAATTGCATTAGAGTTCAACAATATACTGAATAAAATTCATTTGGATTAAAATCCGTGCGTCAGAAAGATTTCTTCACATGCAGCTGTAGTTCCTGTTTATCTTTTAGAGTTTAAAGAAAACTGTGCTGTGAACTGCATGAGTAGCAGATAACTCTGAGATGGTCTAACCCTGCGTCTAATGTCAGAGCTGTCAGTCAATGTTCTTTGGTATGATAAGTGGCCTGTTGTATTACCGCACACACCTATTACCTCTAACTAGAGAGGATTTTGGGGCCTTTTTTTTATTTAAGACGATGTGCATTGAGGGTTTACAGCACATTTTTAAGACTAAGCAGGGCTTAGCTTACATTTTCCCCAGAGGGCCATCTTGGCAACTGCCAAAGGCTTTGCAAATCACCATTAAAATGCATTAAAATTCACTGTGTTTTTGTGAGGTTACATTTACCACTAAATATTTGTATTATGTTCTTAGTGCTTTAACACAAAGATCACATAGACCCTTTAAATATTTTATTATTTAAAAGAAGTAAAAAAAAAAAAACATTTACCGAATTGGTTGAACAAATACAGAGATTTGTTGTTTGCATGTGACTCTTCCTGACCAGACTTTATTAATAAAGCATGTGTTTCATGCAATGAACCAACTTCAGAACCATTTTTCTTAAGAGTGTAGTTTGTTGAGGTCACCACTAGAGAGGGTAATAACGCATAGTTGTGACTGACCCCTTCTATACTGCTCTTTTAATTTTAATATCTTAAATCCAAGTCAAGCTAGGGAAAATTAATTTTTATAGTTATTACTCCTGGCAATTAAAGTTATAAGAAGATCGTTTTGTGACACCATTAACAGAATCCGAATTATTTTCTTCATAAGTGCATTTTATTTTCTCTATCTAGTGGGCCTATTTTATTATATTTCTTATTTTGTAGTATAGTCAAATTTTATTTGACTATTACGTCACTGGCGATAAGCTATACTCATGCATGTACATTCAACCGTGCACCTGCAGTGTACTGAAATACTGAACCCTGCATGACCAGAATTTTCTCTCAGCGCTGGACTTATCCCACCCCTCCCATTCAAGGCCATCCCCTTTAAGTGACTCGATTAGTTTCTAATCCAGAATTGATAGCCTATTAGTGCGGAGACAGGGAATAGTGAGGGCAGGAGCAACTTAATGTGGAAACATTTATAAAGTATTTCTGTGAAACAGTATTTCAGTATTTCAGTATTTCTTATTCTAAAATGAGCATTGCTGCCTTTCTTTTTAAAGACATCTCGCTGAAATTAGTAGTGATTTAGAAGTATTTACTTGAAGCCAAAGGCTTTACCTGAAGCACAGTTATGAGGTTAAGTGCGTCAGGGAAGATCCAATGAAGTGGCTTTTTTCATTTTTTAAACTATGGAAGTACCACAGACCACCTTGTTGCTTTACATTGGTAAAATCAATGTTAAACTAAGGTTACTGAAACGAAAACCCAGTTAACTGAGGGGAAGGTGCCCCTTGATTAGTGAGTAGTGAACAGGGATCGCGGTGCTAAATAAGGACATCATGGACAAAAGTAAGTATTTCTTTTTATAAACAGTTTTATGCATGTTGATGTGTACAGCTGTGTTTAAATACATAACTTGTGATGAAGATTCCTGAAATGTTCAATTATATTATTATTTGCCATTACGTTTTTTACCTGTTACCATTATGAAAACATGCTGAAACATTTGTTATGGTATATAACTTTTAAAAACTCTTACTGGACATTCAAGACCTGTACGGATATCAGACATTAACCCAATTAGCTGGCAGATTGTTTACTAACGAGAAAAAGCCTTGACATTCCATAATGAATGAATTAACGGCAATGTTCCGGTATGACCCCAGTTTTTGTGGCTCAGCCTTTATAGCGATAATGCTCTATGAGAACCCTATGATTGTAGTGCACTGTCGGTCAGTGTTGGCCCTGCCGGGCCGCTCTGTTGGCCGTCGGTTTTGAGCGGGTTCGGTGGGCACTGACACAGACGCCTGACCCGGAGTCCCACAGCCTTTCAGGTAGCCTCACACTACTCACATACAGAAGTAGGTCACGGCTTCACAATACGGCTCTTTTTACCTGGCACTCTCTGCCTTGCCGCACCGTATCGGCAAGTTTCTCAACAGATCCAATTATCGTGCTTACTGTATCCGTCTCTGGCCATCTGTCTGTCCTTTCTGATGGCTTTTCCTTCTCTTTTCCTCTGTCACACTCACACACACACTTTTTCTCACCGTTCCCTGTTTTTTTCAATGATCGCATGCAGCTTCTTTCCAGATCACTTTGATATACTTTTCACTTTATTCATTCATAAAGCAAATGACAAAAGAATGGAAACAATATAACCCCACGTTCAAATTTGATCTACGAAGTTAGATAAATAATAAAAAAGTATTGGAAGTGTAACTAAATTGTCAAATAATACAAGATCATGTGACAAACAAATGATTCCCGCTACCCAAGGATGCCGTTTAATATTACTAGTATTATTTAAACATGCCTCCTTTTCTATAATGATTTTTTTTCAGGTTTGGTGATGCTTTGGGATAGGATAAACTACCTGACTTAAATTTTGTGAATTAGAAATTCACAAATTGGTATTTTTTCTGAGAGAAGCCCTGCAATTTCCTCCCGTTGAGATTCCCGACATCGCGTTTTTATTCTTTGTACGAAACAGAACATGTGTAGCCTTACAGGGAAACCGACGCCCATCCACCCGCCACAGAGAGGCAGCGATGGGTACCCCATGGGTCCTTTACTCTTGAGCGCTGCTCTCTGACCTGCAGGTGACGAGGCAGAGTTTAGCGGCATGCCGCCGTGGCCGAACCCCTTGGGAATCAACGGGGGCGACGCCCTGAACAGGTCGGACACCCTGAACTCCGCCAGTTCCACTTCCACGCAACGCAAGAAGCGGGAGCATGCCAAGAAGCCGGTGCAGTCCACGACCACGGTCCTCCGAGCCCCGCGCGCCCTCTTCTGCCTGACGCTCAGCAATCCCATCCGCATGGCCGCGCTGGCCATTGTGGAGTGGAAGTATCCTTCTCTCTGTCAGGAGGATTTTTGGATGGAGGATTTTTTACATATGTTTAAACTGGTTTTTAAATTAGTTGTGTTTGTTTTTCTTTCTTTCTCATATACCACAGGTTATGCTGTTTTGCTTTATAACTCACCACTTAATTGTATATTAGTAGTAGTTATTTAGCTCGTGTCTGGTGTTTCAATTTTTAGATAAGACGCTAAGAAGCTGATCAAAAACCGACCCCACAGTCCGTCAGGTGATCCCGGCATTAGACCAAGCCACTGTGATGTACCATTATATTTAAGTTTTGTCTGCTATGTATTAATCTGCCCATGGCCCTAAGCTGAAGCACTTCAGCTGTGTAGAAACATCCCACGAATGCTTTCAGTGTGCTGGCCTTAATCATTCTCCCACAAGGCCCTTTGATATATTCATCCTGCTGGCCATATTTGCTAACTGTGTGGCTCTAGGTGTCTCCATCCCTTTCCCAGAGGATGACTCCAACGCCACCAACCATACTCTGGTGAGTGATGCCAGGGGTATCATCAAGAACCCACACAGTAGCAGTTTGTCCAGTGTGAGCCTGAAATACGGTGGGACGAGGGTTTGGAGTTTTCACCCTGCAGTGCAGTTCGCTCAGTTAAGCTAAGTTAAAAGGCTGAGATAAATATAAATAGTAGTTTAACAGGTAATGTAATTTCCAGATTAGCAATTATAGAGCGACAGTCACCCATACCAAAATTCTAATTTATTAATTCCTATTAAGTTGGTGTTGTGGCGATTAAGGGATGAGATAACCATCTATTCTGTCTATAATACGTTATTGAAATATGAATTAGTCCAATAATATAATTTTTATACCTACCCCATTTTTTATGGTTAATTTATACATATTTGTACATCATTTGGTCTATATTGTGTCCCAGGGCTGTCAGGTATTTGACCATGCATCAGAGAAACAGAGGCTTAAAGGGGGAGGGGTTTGGATTAGGATGACTGAAACGTGAAGTGTGTGAGAGAATGATTTGTATATGTGTTGGTGAATCACGTCCTTCTATACCGGTCCCCCTCACCATCAGTTCATATACGACCCTTCCTAACACCACAGCTACTCGTAGTGTGGCTGACAGGCTTCAGGCCTCCTAAATCCCAGGAGGCCGCAGCGGGGAAGTTCTTTATTGGATTGTATTATGGCAAAACTAGGGGCAGGGCCTGAAGATTTACTATAAATACCCATGTGGCCCGTCACTGGGAGAGTGATTTGTCCACCTCTCAGCCTGAAGGAGTTGAGGAAGTCACCTGTAAAATTGTCTCAAGAATAATACTTCCCCTGAACTAGTATGATTTGTGGGCCTTTTTTAAAAATCTTGGATACTGAGTCATATAGAGGATGAAACTCGATACGGGTCAGACTGTGGCCTGACACTCCCAGAAACGACACGTGTGGCGGTATTGAGTTCATCCAATCTGGCAGACACATCCTGGATGGCACACTGCTTCATGTCCTGGATTGTACACCTTTTTGTGTTTATGCTTAGCTAATCGGTAAAAGGTAACTATTCTCATCATTTATCTTGTTTTTGCTTACCGCTAACTCACAGTTGGCAGAGGCTCTTTATTCAGCATGAATAGTCTAGGAAAACATAATTCACTCAAAAAAATTATTCTATTTATTACCTTGTCAGCGCTCTCTGCTCGTGATTACTTTCAATTAATGAGCTTGTTTGTTTAGCCATTGTGAAGTTCCTCTCTGGCATTCAAGCTGCTTTCCTTTAGGGAGAAATATTTAATATATGGTTCATGCTATGGGGTTCGCCTTTGAGCATTTTTTAGAATACAGTGCCTCCCCCCCCCCCCCCTTCCTCTCTGTGATGTTTCATCTATCTTCCTCGCTGAAGTGTAATTTCCAGACCCACAATACTTTGAGGGTCAAAACAGCCAAAAGCCCTCTGATCAGAGCTTTCCTTCCAGTTGCACCTCCCATACGACGCCTTAGTAAGTCTTAGTCAGTGGATTAGAAGGTCAGTGATCTAATTAGCGGGCGGTGGCGCGGTGGTTAGCACTGCTGCCTCACAGGGGTCCCTGGTTCGAGTCCCGGCTCGGGGTGCCTGTCTGTGTGGAGTTTGCGAGTTCTCCCCGTGGCTGTGTGGGGTTCCTCCTGGTCCTCCAGTTTCCTCCCACCGTCCAAAGAGTTGCGGGTTAGGTTTATTGGCCAAGCTAAATTGCCCTGTAGGTTGGGTGTGTGTGTTGCCCAGCGATGGCCTGGCGTCCCGTCCTGGGTGTATCCCTGCCTTGTGCCCTATGCCTGCTGGGATCGGCTCCAGCGTCCCCCACGACCCTCACCAGGATAAGCGGTTTCGAGAATGGATGGATGATGTCATTAGCATTGTGATGTGTCCCCAACATCTGTCTGGTCTGTGTGAGTGGGCCTTTTTACACAGCACCACCTATGGTACGCGTATAAGTACAACGATGCCTAGGGAATGTGGGAAAATCAGAACAAGGCAGGATCTCAAGGTACTCTGCAAAGTAACTTATCTCACTCAATTGTTTTCTCTCACTATCTCATTCATTAAATTTCAGTGGCAAAATGTACATAACGAAGAAAACCAATCAAATAACAAAAAAACCTGCATCAGTTTAATGACAGCCCCTTAAGTGGGGGACAGCCGTGCTGCGTTTCGCTATCAGCTAGAGCAATGCTGTTTCATTGCATGCCACTTTGTATATTATATTTAGGTGCTTGTCTAACCAATGATCTTTACACTAAAGCCTGTACTACTGCAATGACTGGGCTAGCAGACATTGTAGCATACAAGTAGCATACCAAGTACACCAAATAGCTAGCTAGTTAGATATTCGTCAAACAAACAAAATCAAGCTTTACTGCTATTTCCCCTTGGGGATGAATAAATTACCTATCTATCTATCTATCTATCTATCTATCTATCTATCTATCTATCTATCTATCTATCTAAGCTTAGTTTACACAAATGATATTGTCTTACCTTAATGTACCTCAATGGTCCATATATAAATGTCAATATAAATGTATATTTCTCTCTCGACGCACAGGAACAAGTGGAGTATGTTTTCATGATAATCTTCACCATTGAAACCTTCATGAAGATCCTGGCGTACGGACTGGTCATGCACCCTAGCGCCTACATCCGCAGCGGTTGGAACTTGCTGGATTTTGTCATCGTCATCGTTGGGTACAACAGATCACTTGCCCTTTGTCGTATGACCTACCTTATTTTTTCTTCTTCTGGCTTTGTGGCATCATACTTCACTGCTTTCAAAGCCCCCAAGTTTAAGCCCCTCTTCTCTTCCTCTTCTCTAATCCTGCTCATCACTCCCCTGCAGGCTGTTCAGTGTTGTCTTGGAGACCATGACCCACAAGCCCGGGGAGGTCCACCACGCGGCAGGGAAGCCTGGAGGGCTAGACGTCAAGGCGCTTCGGGCCTTTAGGGTGTTGAGGCCCCTGAGGCTGGTTTCTGGAGTGCCCAGTGAGTCCTCCTGCTTCACCGCTCACTTTGGGTCTTCTCCAGGGCTGTGGTGTGTCTGTCAATCCACTGGTCATGAAACGGCTTCAGAAACCTCAAGAAGCCTGGCAGACAACTGAGATATTCACACGTCCCAATCACTTTCATTGTAATAATATATCCTGGATATCCTCTGTAATGCCTTTCGATTCTTTGGCACTATCTTAAGGATAGGCCTTGCTGGTGAGGACCTTCAGTGGTTGAGGACATGGTTTCTACCTTCTAATGCCTGAGCCTTTTTCAGCTGACTGTAGTGATTAGCCGATATTTTGAGTAGTTGTTTGAGTAGTTTTTTGAGACTTTACGGGAATAATAGGTTATAAGATTTATTTTGGTGTCTTTAGAGGGTAAGAGAACTGATGTTTTCCCCTTTTGTTACAGGTCTCCAGATTGTGTTAAACTCCATCATGAAGGCCATGGTACCCCTGCTGCACATCTCCCTGCTGGTCCTTTTCGTCATTATCATCTATGCCATCATTGGCTTGGAGCTCTTCATTGGCAAAATGCACAAAACCTGCTTTTATGTGGGAACAGGTGAGCACTTGGATACAGACTTTGCTCTAGGATACAGAGTTTGCACTAAGATAAAGAGTTTGCGCTACGTTAAGGAGTTTGCGCTACCATTAAGAGTTTGCACTGGGATAAAGAGTTTGAACTACAATAAATAGTTAGCACTGCTTGCAAAGTGTTTTTTTATTCTCGGACCAATTCACGAGAAATGAATTAAAACTTTTTTTTTCTAAATTTCTGTCTCGACACAGAACTCAATGTGGACGAAGACCCGGTGCCCTGTGCGTTTGCAGGCAATGGGCGCCCGTGTGAAGGGAACGGGACGGTGTGCCGGGGAAAGTGGGAGGGCCCCAACGGCGGCATCACCAACTTTGACAACTTCTTCTTTGCAATGCTGACTGTCTTTCAGTGCGTTACCATGGAGGGTTGGACGGACGTGATGTACTGGGTAACACCCACCTCCGCCTGCTGATATTCCATTTATGTCAGTGTGGATTGTGTGTCTGTGAATGAGATTTTACCCACACCGACTGATCTCTCTTTCAATTTCAATTCAAGGCTTTATTGGCATCTCTCTCTCTCTCTCTCTCTCTCCCCAGATGAACGATGCCATAGGTTTCGAGTTGCCCTGGGTGTACTTTGTCAGCTTGGTCATCTTCGGTTCCTTTTTCGTCCTGAACCTGGTCTTGGGTGTGTTGAGCGGGTGAGTGGCGGGGCAAAGCTCCGAGTGTCCGTTTATGTGCAAGAGAGGATGCGCGCTTGCTAAGTTGCACGGTTTTTGCGTTAAACAGAGAATTCTCCAAGGAGAGAGAGAAGGCGGTGGCGCGTGGGGATCTGCAGAGGATGAACGAGAAGCAGCAGATGGAAGAGGACATGACCGGATACTATGACTGGTTGGAGCAGGCGGAGGACATCGACGAGGATGACGAGGAAGCCAAAAAGAGTATGCACGGCATTGTGGGTCAGGTGCCGCTACCTTGTTGACATGGCGGCGAGGGGACCTGAGGCCTGAATTTGAAGATTCACCAACATTTCTCACCTTGTAGCACTAATGATTGGATTTGTTTTAATGTCCGTCAGACTAACAGAGCCCTCTCTTTTACTCACGTGTCACTGGAAGAGAGGAAGAGGAGGAGACGTGCTTTTTTGCGTCAGATCGGCCACGAAAACCAGGGTAACTCTTTACTGTCTTATTTCAAGCACGAACGTGTTTCTTTGTGGTTACTTCAGTGTCCACAAGCCAGCCAACATGTTCTCTGGGGTGGCAAAGTCACATGGACTAAAGGCACAGAGAAAATGGGTCAGCGTGTGAACTCCACTCCCCCCTCTCTCTCTCTCTCTCCACCAGACAGCGACTCGGACTCGGAAGATTTCGACAACCTGGACCTTGATGACGATGGCTGCTGTGCCTCCTGCTGGTAACAAACCTGGAGTCTGTCCGTACGCCTCGCGCTGAGTCTTTCCATACGCCTCGCACTGAGTCTATCCATACGCCTCACTCTGAGTCTATCCATACGCCTCACGCTGAGTCTCTCCGTATGCCTTCTCACCTAAACAAACTGTACTCCTCACGCTGAGTCTCTCCGTACACCTTCTCTCCTAAACAAACTGTACTCCTCACGCTGAGTCTCTCCGTACACCTTCTCTGCCTGCCTGCTGAGTCAGTCTATCCGTCACGGAGTATCGGTCTCCAGTCCAGCTGTCCTTTTCGGAGACAGACTAAGAAACATTTGCATTGTGTCATTATGTTTGGATTATCACTGTGTCACTAAAGTGACCATGTCTCTCTAATCTGTGTTTGTCGTTGTTCTCATCAGTGCCCGGCTGATGGCCAATAGTCTCTGGTAAGTACGCCCTTAGAGGTAGGGTCTTTTAACATCAGCTGTGATTATTCCACGAAAAGGAAACAGTAAAAGAATAGAAACAGTCGTATCATTCCAGAACTGTAACCAAAGACATGTCACAAAACTCCACTTCCTCCGCACCACTGTCTCTCTCATTCTCCAGCGATGAGCTGTGCCGCTGGAACCACTCGTTCCGCAAAAAGTGCCGGACGGCGGTGAAGTCCGTGACCTTCTACTGGCTGGTGCTGCTGCTTGTCTTCCTGAACACCGCTGCCAGTGCCTCTGAGCACTACATGCAGCCCGAGTGGCTGACAAAGGTTCAGGGTGGGTGGCTGGCCCTGACCATTTACTCTTTCGACAAACACACCAGGTGGACAAACATACCTTACATAACTTACGTTTTTGTTGTTTTTTTAAACACTTCGTTCATTTTTACGAGTGGATATTTGCTTAAGCAACAATGGATAAGTAGTTTGCGTGGTGGAATGTCGGAGAACCGCATTAGACTTTACTCTTTCGACAAACACACTAGGTGGACATACATAACTTACATAACTTACGTTTTTGTTGTTTTTTCAAACACTTCATACATTTTTACGAGTGGATATTTACTGAAGCAACATTGGTTAAGTACTATGCGTGGTGGAATGTCGGAGACCCGCATTAGACTTAAGGCTTATGCCTCCTCATTCTGAAGCCATCAACTGATTAACTTGAGGTGAGGATATGTAGAGCATAGTTGCTGCCAATACTCAGATGATGTGGTAGTCTAATGTCAGTTAGAGATATAATTTATGCATAGGATAGCCTAGGATATTGTGTCTGTGATTGTGAATGCTTTCTATCTGTACTGTTTTCTTTCCATTACCTTGTTTGTCAGAGTAAAAGTTTCTGTACAATAAAGTACGATCATATCTCATATCACTTCAGAAACTGCTAACCGGGTGCTGCTGTCGCTGTTCACCATGGAGATGTTGCTGAAGATGTACAGTTTGGGACTGCGGGTCTACTTCATAGCTTTCTTCAACCGCTTCGACTGTTTTGTGGTGTGCGGAGGCATCGTGGAGACCATCCTGGTGGAGATGGACATCATGCCGCCGCTGGGCATCGCTGTGCTGCGTTGCGTCCGGCTCCTGAGGATCTTCAAAGTCACGCGGTACCGACCCTTTCCCATCGCTCCCTCACATTACTGACGGTCTGACCGGGGAAGGCACCTTTCCCATCGCTACCTCACATTACTGACGGTCTGACCGGGAAAGGCCCCTTTCCCATCAATACCTCACATTACTGACGGTCTGACCGGGGAAGGCCCCTTTCCCATCAATACCTCACATTACTGACGGTCTGACCGGGGAAGGCACCTTTCCCATCGCTACCTCACATTACTGACGGTCTGACCGGGA
>JAOYSI010000007.1:1878749-1937185 GCA_025775065.1 Hiodon alosoides
TAACAGACTATACAACACAGACCAACAACAGTGAAACCCATCTTCCTGAGAAGATAAACGACGCACGGTTTGAAGCCCTGAACAACATGTATGTATGCAAGTCCACACCCTCCCCTGAAGAGCTGCTGGACCCAGCTGGCGTGAGGAGGACATCCAGAGTCGACCCACGCAAAGCAGCAGGTCTGGACAACATACCAGGGAGAGTGCTCAGGGACTGTGCTGACCAGCTAGTAGGTGTCCTCACAGACATCTATAACATCTCCCTGAGCCAGGCTGTGGTCCCTGTAAGCTTCAAAAAGACCACCATCATCCCAGCACCTAAGAAGTCAACAGTGACATGTCTCAATGACTACCGCCCAGTAGCACTGACCCCCATTATGATGAAGTGCTTCGAGCGACTAGTCAAGAGACATAAACTTCTCCCCCCCTCCTCACTGGACCCCCTGCAGTTTGCATACAGCCCCAACCGCTCTACTGACGACGCCATCTCCTTCACCCTGCGCTCTGCTTCATCAGACCTGCAAGCTAAGGACACATACATCAGAATGCTGTTTATTGATTTCAGCTCAGCGTTCAATACAATCATCCCCCAGCAGCTGGTAAAGAAACTCTCACTGCTGGGTCTCAGCACCCCGACCTGCAACTGGATTCTAGACCACAGTTGGTGCGCAGCAGAACATCAGGTACCATCACGCTGAGCACAGCAACTTATCTCTAAATGTAGACAAAACAAAAGAGACGGTTGTTGACTTCCGCAGAAGGAAAGCCGACCACCACCCCCCACTCATCAGTGGCTCTGAGGTGTAGAGAGTCAGAAGCACCAAATTCCTTGGTGTGCACATCTCTGATGACCTCACCTGGTCCGCCAACACCAGCTCTGTAATGACGAAGGCACAACAACGCCTGCCCTTCTTGCGGAGACTGAAGAGAGCCAGTCTCCCACCACCCATTCTCACCACCTTCTACAGAGGAACTGTGGAGAGCGTCCTGACCAGCTGAATCACTGTGTGGTTTGGGAATTGCATAGTGAGGACAGCTGAAAGGATCATAGGGGTCTCCCTCCCCCCATCCAAGTCATTTTTTAGACATGCTGTGTACGCAGAGCCTTTACCATTATAAAGGACCCCTCACACCCCTCACACAGTGCGTTTGTCCCTCTACCATCTGGCAGGAGGTTCTGCAGCATCAGGACTCGAACTGCAAGGTTCTGAAACAACTTCTACCCCCAAGCTGTTAGAGCCCCGAACACCCTGGCCAACATCTCACCCCCATAATCATCGGCCCCCCATTGAAGTAGGACTCAAGAACATACAAATGACTGTGCACTGTCACTTTAAATAGACAATGGCATTCTAATGCACAAATGCACAACTGTACACTGACAATTTAATAGTTCTTTACGGTCAAATTGCACTACCTACTAGCACTTTATCTGTCTGTCTACTTAAATGGTTATTGTTCACTGTTACTGTTTACTTTTACTGTTTCCTGTTACTGTTTTCTGTGTATTGTATTGTGTGTATCGGCTGAATGGTCTGTGGGCTGTGTTGCTCTTTTTTTTTGTATGCTGTGATCTATGTTATTGTTGTTTATTCTATTGTTGCTGTTGTTGTTTATTTTATTGTTTATGCACATTGGTCCGTACAAACGACATTCTGTTCAGATGTATACTTGTATGCGGAAGAATGACAATAAAGCCTTTGACATACAAATTCACCCTCACAAAAAGACTCTTAAACACACACTTACACACTTGATATAGACTCTTTATCGGGTACATGTGCATATACACATGGAGGCCAGTGAGTGCTGCTTTTTTATTTATTACTTGGATGAACATATAAGTTCATGCAATTTAGGAATAAAAAATGTATACATTATTGGGTTTGTATTGTAGATCTTAAACAATCTGCTAAAGTGAATCTTAAAACATTCTTCAAGCTGGTACAATATTGGTCCTGTTCATATTTCACTGTAGATAGATATAAGAAAATCGCCTTGGGATTCTCCATTATTAATTGGCTAAATAACGGGAAATCTTTAATCAAATTAATAGAACAATCAAATTCACTGGACTTTAATTTTCAACCACTATTAAAAGTCTTAGCTAACATGAACTAGATAGGAAATAATCAAGGTAGCTAGCTGCATTTGTTTGAAATAAAAAGTATTGAAAGTTTATCCATAAATTTGAGGCAGCCGGACAATTTTTGGCATGATGGTACCACTGTAAAAGCTAAATTTCATGGCAGGTTTTAAAAAAACTGAGATAATTAATTTAATAACATTATTAAATAACATTAGTAAATGTATTATTCTTGGTTGGTGCTTGAGCCCCAGAGCACCCGCGGAGTCGACGCCAATGCAAACACAGATACAATTGTCTTGTATTCTTGCTTTGGGTGAGAATGTTATTTGTTTCCACTGACATACACACACACACGTATACATTCATATACATGTTAAGGTTATTTTATTGGTATTTAAAGCTGGTCAGTATTTACATTGTACCATCACCAAATGCTTTCCCCATAAGATGGAATAAATATGTCTGTTGGGTCTCTGATCTTGCTGTGATAAGTGGGTGACGCGGCTGGCCGTGGCAGGCCCCGTCACCCCACCCCAATTCTGGAACACAAAGAGCGGAGTGTGATGCTGTTAGGATTTCCTCTCGGACTGAGACCTCAGGAGACACGGGATCTTTTCCTCGTGGCCCGACTGGAGCCCTGGGCCTTCTTCCTCTTCACAGCCTTCTTGGGGCTGTTGCTGGGCTCCTTGAAGTTGGGCTTCTTCGGGCCCTTAACCAAGGGAATCTTTTGCTCTGTGGGCTTTTGGTCAGCAGCTCCCACGGTCAAGAAAGGGCTTTCAGCACCCCCAAGGGGAGGGCGGCCTTTTCCCAGGACACAGTGGCCAGAGCTGGCCAGCTGGCAGAGGGCGAAGGCAGCGGTCGTCTTCTGTTCGTCGCATGCTTCGGGGTCGTTGCAGGATGGCGGCTTTGCCGGAGGATCCTGAGGGCAGAGGGGTGAACCTGGCGACACCCTTAGCGAAAGATTTAGAGGCATGTCCTGCTGTTCAAATTGCAAATTTGGACAGTGACTCCTGATGTTGTGGAGCTCTGTGGCATTATCTTCCCTGTCTTGCCGTTTCTTGGACAAATTCAGAGGAGCCACGTCCTGTTCCTCCTCATCTTCCTCTCGGTCTTCAGATCTCTGCTCTTCAGGGACCAAGTCTGGCTGATTGGCTTTCTCCTCCACTGACCTGAGGGGAAAGGCTGTTTTACATTTTTGTCCTTTCATCAGTAGACAACAAAACAGTTTAATTCTACTAAGGGCTAATCATATTTACTTCACCAGTGATAATCCCATAGCTTTGTTTGAACAAATCTTAAGCAAAGTGCTTCAGGACTTTGATTGAAGACAGCTTACAAGTTTTGATGTGTGATGTTTGCACCTACCTCTGTAGCCTCTCTGGGCCGGCTGGCGTCAGGCTCGTCTGGTGGAGTGAGAGTGGAGCACAGTGGCGGGCGCCCAGTTCTTTCTGGATGAAGTCGGTGGGGCTAGGCCGGTCCGGGGAGCCAGAGGCAGCGCACCCAATCCGGGGGCTCATTCTCAGCATCCTCCCCTCTCCCTGTTCAGGGCCTCCAAGCCCATGGTCCATCTGGGGCTGCGGGGGCGGATGGACCACATACTCCCTGGGCCCCAGGTGTCTGCTATAGGCCTCTGTGGGAAGGGGACCCGACACAGAAAAGGAGTGGTGCTGCAGCTCGGGGCCAGGGTACAGCCTGTAATGGAGGGGGGGTGTCTGGTGGAGCGACTGGAGGTACCTATAGTGGTGTTCTGGGATGGGGAGGAATGAGGAGGTAGGGAACAATGGTCGGGAAAGCAGAGGCCTATGGGGCTCCAGGAAGTACGGCTGGACAAGGTGTGGCCTGTCCTGCTCATGTAGGCGTTCTGCCAGCAGTGGGTGGTAGGGCTGGTAGAGGGCATGTACGGGCCCCTCAGGGAGTCGATAGGTTGGGTGGTCTTTGATCATTGGAGAGGGGTATGTGGAGATCACCGCCTTTCCCTGTGCCAAGTGTTTGTGTTCAAAGGGCAGAGGTGGACCAAACACAGGTAGAGTCTTCAGGGCAGTAGCGGGCTCATAAAGAGGAGGGACGGTGGGGGAGAAACGCTCTAGTTCTTTGGCAGCCGGGGGGCCATCGAGACCCTCGCAGCTGGCAGCAATGACCGTGAAGGCAGAAGGCCGTGATGGGGGCTTTGGCTGCTGGCCCTCAGTCCCCTTGTCATCCAATGATCCCGTCTTCCCTTCAGCTGGGTTCTGGACCCCCCTTTCCTCCACACCTATGGTGCTCTGGGCTGGCAGGACATCCACGGGGCAGGCCGGGGACGAGGGCATGGTCACGGTGGTGGATGATGGTGAGTCCACCACAAGCTCGACGGGGGCATGGAGGGGGGGCGTGACTTCCACGCATGGGGACATGCCATGCTTGGACACAAGGGAGATAGAGTTCTTGCATAGATCGTACTTCATATGGTTGAAGAGGTGGGACTTCTCATTACAGGTGAAGGGACATTGGAAGCATTGGTACTTGAATGGTTTCCCTGGCGGGCGGGGGATGTAATGGGGCTTCTTGGGCTTGCGCTCCTTGGCGATGTTCATGGTGGTGGGCTTGGCAGGACTCACTTGGGTTGGCAGGGGGACTCTGAAGCAGTTTGATGGGGTGCGTCCTCCGCTCCCCTGGACTTACTAAGCGTGCTACAAATTTAAATGCTATGCTTCTGTGGGAATGCTGGCGAGCGAGACATGGCCACGGTCCAATACCTGGCAGGAGGAAGAATGCAGGGTTAGACGCATGGTGCCAGAGAACAAATAGCTTTTGTTGTTTCACTTTGGCATCCCACAGCTAATGCTGTCATACTGTTATTTCTGTTCCTTTTTAGTGAATTGACTTGTTTCCTACTGAGTTTGTTTCAATGGTGACTTGTGCAATGGTCTCTAAGTTGTTTCTCTTGAATAATTCTCTTGACTATAAACAAATCAAATCTGTGCAGTAACAGTTGCCTTGGGAGAAACTAGGCAAGCAGCTAACAAAAAAATAAAAAAATAAATAAACCCTTAACAAAGCGATGTATGTTAAACACTGCATTTTCAGGGGACTTAGTATAGTCTTCCCAAACAAGCGGAAAACCTAGCAACATCTTATCTGTGGATCAGAAAAGAACAGCATTTTTCTGTCGGTTTATCTCTTAGGCTGTGAGCTCGGCGAGTGCAATCAGCCTGTCTGTCTGTGTATGTGTGCGAGTATGTAGGTGCTCATGAACCAGGTGAGATCTCTCTGTGCCGCTTCGAAGGGTATCAGGGCCTGTGGGGACTCGTCTTGCACACACACACAGACACACACATACTAACTCATACACAGCAACAGCCCTGGCGGCGTGAGAGTCTACAGCTCCCTTGTTCCCACGGTTTCACCTGGGGAGCAGGGGAAAGAACGTCCTCGTTCCGTAGTGAGGCCAGCTCCCCCGTCCCGTTCCACTCCCCTGAGCATGCTGTCTTGCCAAAATCAGAGATGTACCGAATAAAACTGTTTCGAACCTGTCGCCACCTGTCAGTTTAATTTTTTGTTGCACTATTTAGCCCTGCGTACCTCTGGTCAGACATTAGCTCGAGCTTGATCTCACAATCATAATTTTCATAATTCTCACAAAAAATGGTACAATGGACCTGCAGTGAGGAATGGGACCGTTGTTGTGTTTGTCACGCTGAACTCCAAAGACTAGTATGTGCTAATATATAAATAAAAACATATCCTCCTGTGTTCGACTGAGCGTCTCTAAGCGGGCTAAATATCTAGCTGCAGGAGGTTATACAGCACGTCCTTCCCACAAGGAAAAAACAGGTTCCTAGCAACAGCAGTTCATGTCTTAATAATACACAAGGAGGGAAAAATATTAAGTACCAGAGCAGCAGCCTGTAAAAAAATGAACATAGTTTGCCCTGTTCCTTGACATCCAGTCTGTCTGCATTGTTTAGGCAGCTGAAATCTTAAGTTACTATAAATGAATAAATGAGAAAACAAATAAAACATTTTAGAGAACTGACTAAATTGACTGATATAACATTTACTTACTCCATCCAACATCTGACTGAGCAGTGCAGATAGCGTTCCTGATTTAAAACGAAGGTAGAATATCACTCCTTGCAACGAGCAGTTCTTAGAAACTGAATAAACTTGACATCAAGGCAGACAAATTAATAAATAAAAAGCATAGCTCCACTGTAGCATATGTGCTATGTCTCTGTGCAAAGACTCAACACAGCACTAGACTACGTTTTTCTGGCCCCAAAGAAAGAAAAAGTAGAGAGGAAAAAAAGGCTCTTTAGCAACTACGGCTCAAGATTGTGGCCAGTGGTCCTGAAGCCACTCCTGTGAATTCTGGTTCCTCCGGTCACATTTCCTAGATGTCACCACTCCACCCAGGAGCCCTGCATGTCACATGCTATCACAAGATGTTGTCACTCAAGTTTTTTCAGTGCTCCTGCATTGAGAGCCACTCCCTTCAAACAGCCGCAGGTAAGAGTTTAGCATAAAATAAAGACATTCGTTTAGAATTGCCTGGCCCAAGGTCCACGTAAAAAGACCAACGTGTTGATGATGCCTCTGTGAATATTCTTTGTTGGGGAATCCCTCTGAGAATATCAATGCACAACTCGGAGTTATCAGCAATACGTTAATGAATCATCTCATGTTCTTTCAGACCGACCGCACGTTTACAGTGTAAATAAAACGAACTGTGTAGCAGTAATATTTTTTGAGGGGCATACTGTTGACTTTTCCCACTGCTGTCACTGTAAATAAGCCTCCCGGAAGACAAAGCTCCAGGTAATCGAATTTGGTGGCTCGTCAGGCTAGTTCACCCTGTCGCCTGCGGGGAAATCCCGTTGACTGCGCTCTTTTCTCCGTTGGAGAGAGAAACAGAGTGAGCAGGAGAAAGAGAGAGTGTCTCGTGTCTGCTTAGTTCACTAGGCCAGGGGGTAACAGGTAACAGATAACAGGTGCGCTCTCCTTCGCCCACCTATATTTGACCCCAACAACAAAACACACCCTCACATACACACACACATACACATACACACACACACACACACACACACACACACACACACACACACACACACACACACACACACACACACACACATACACACACACACACACTGGCGACTTTTGTGGAGTCTCTCTTTTGTGGAACCCAATCCCAGAGCAGAGAAACCAAACATTTGTCAGCCTGCTTTAAAAATTAAAGAGCCATCCTGTCGCATGTCCTGTATCACTCTTAGAATGTTTTCAGATTTTACAATTGATCCCTGCTAATGGTAAACAACGGCAAAATTTATGTAATTTGAAGAGCAATCAAGTTGGTGTGGATGTTTTGGGCTGATTCGCCATATGGTACCTGCCTGTACGGAAAGGGAGATTTTAACAGAGAGGAGTCTTACCTGCAGAGCCCAGTGGTAGATCTGGGTTCCCGTCCCGGATCGGTGTACTGAGTCACTATTTGTTCCTTCTCACCCTGCCCTATGCCTGTAAAACCTGAATGAAGTCACTTCTTTGTCAGGTCTGTTCTCTACCAGTAATACCTGTACAAAGTCACTTCTTTATCGGTTCTGTTCTCTACCTTTAATACCTGTTAAAGTAACTCCTTTGTTGGTCCTACTGCTATGCAGCCACTGTTCTTATTGTCCCAAGTGTGGAGGGGCATCTCTATGCCCTGTCTTCTCTACCTGTTCTCTCTCTCTCTGTCTCAAGCGACACCTCCCAGGGGCGGGGCTGACGTAGGAGAGCCCTGAGGCAGCATTGATGCACCTGACATCGGTCCAGCCCCGAGTCACATTGGCTCTGTTGCAGCTCTACCTCCACACACCTTCACACACCTGCACACACCTGCACTCACCTGCACACACCTGCGGGTGTCTGTTTGCAGCATGGGCGGGCAGGTGCGTGTGCGTGCATCTTCGCATTCGTGTTTATGTATCTGAGTACATCAATGTGTGTGAGTGTAAATTAGTGTTTGTGTGCAAGTGTATATGTGCGAGTGACTGGGAATGTATGTGCGAGTGAGTGGGTATATGACTGTATCTGTGTGTGTGTGTGTGTGTGTGTGCATGTGTGAGAAGCAGAACAGGTATGCTTCTCTACTCAAGATGGATAGAAGCTGTGGGCGGAGTGACAGGAAAGGCCAGTTGGCCCAGAAGCAACCGTGCCCTACAGGACACAAAAAAGCAGGTTTTAAAAAAAAAAAAACACTCCTGGAAAAACAATGTGGTTATATAGGTAAGGTGTGTGAGAGGGATTCAGTAAATGGCTGTATGGGTGGAAATTACACAGTGGGATGTTACCTGTAAAATGTTCTTTTTGCTTCTTTTTATGAGAGGCTGGAAGCTGTATAAGATAGCACAAAATCATAACAGGAACCACAAGGTCTAAGTTTTCAAGGATGGATTCTCTTTAGGTTCCTTGGGTTACATCGTCCTCTACATGCAGAGCTGGGCAGGGCCGTGAAAGTATTAAAGACAACACGAAGGGCCATGAGGAAGTCTTCATCTCTTTTCCTTATAAAGAGGCGTTCACCGAGAAAGGTACAAACCAGGCGTGGGGATTTCGGACCTCTTGAGCATTTTAATGGGCTCTAAGGTTGCTTTCAGCAATATTGAGCAACTTTGTTGTCAACAGGGGAGCTGTAGCCGTCGGGCTTAAAAAGAAGGCACCTTGCGAAGCATTGTGAAAATGCCAGCAATGCATCAATCATCCAAACTATGTTTAATAGAAGTGTTAGCGCCTGCGGGTTGCCCCGACCAAGCGTGGCCCAGGGAAGTGGTACTTATGATTAGGTACACTCACCTGCCATCAGCGACATCGCAGCACAGCTGCGGAGCGATGGGTGTGCTTGGTACCGGACACTCACTTTTGCAGCTCCTATAGGAAAGGCAATACGTGTCAGCATTGTCAGCATGTGAATTACATGTACATAAAATAAATGAAGGATGCCACTCCAGTATTAATCTGTTCAAGGGATGTTGAATCGGAAAGGCTCTGGCTTGTTTACAGTATACAAAGGATATCCTGAAGTGTCTTCTAATGTCAACAGTATGGCGTGCTCTCTCACTTCAATTCAAACTCGAAAGGGCTTTGTTAGCATGACCATTGCACAAGTGTTGCCAAAGCTTTGACATGCAAATAATTACTACAATACAATACAATAAAATACAATAAAATAAGCAATACAATAAATAAAATACACAATAATCAATAACAGCAACATGAATAAATTAGATAAAAGCTTACAGTTGACAACAGAATTTTTCAATAACATTTAGTAATGTTATACTGTTTAGATATATGTTTGTATTAGAACAACTATCCTTTGCAAAGGTTAATTGTGCCTGCTTCAGGCTGTGACTACTAGTTACACATCGGGCTGCTAGTGGGGCGTTTATTCCTTTTTGGAAAATCTGGGAATCATTGTAACATTATTTAACACATTTAAGGGGAAAGCGAACCTCACCTGTCTCACAGTGATCACCCGGGAAGCCAGATGTACCAGGTCACTCTCTCTGTCTCTCTACAAAGTGGCTGCAGGTTGGCTAGCAGACAAAAATGGTAGGAAGATCCACTGGCAAGGAGGAGATCTCTGTTATTTAGTAGAAACTTCACAGGGAAGATTTATAAGAGCAGGTAAATAAGTAATGGCTGCAGAGCCTTTGGCATGTAGAACTATGGACCAGGACGTCCCACATGCGGTCAAAAGGCCACTCATCCAAGCATTCACACAGCAACCTGCCAGTTCAGTGGAACCAGCTTTTAACAGCTACAGTGATCTGCCCTGCTTTAAAGAACCTGTGTGCGGTGTGCGTCTGTGAGTGTGTTTTTCTGCACACCATGTAATAACTCTTGACTGGTACAGCCTGCAATCAATTCAGTATCTGCTAACTGTTGGCACTCCTTGTGTATCCCTCAGCACTAGCTGGTGTATCACTTTTGGATTTTTTGTTGTACTTTATCACGCCTCTCTGTCCTTGCGTAGGATTCTTAATCACATGAGAGAAGATAATTGGCTTCCAGTGTACTATTTAATTTCAGGAGCGAAAGTGAGTTTTTCTCCTCCTCCCATGGCCGTGCCATTCTGGCTGCCATCTGTTCTCCCATGTCTTGGGCCCCACGGGGCGATGCTCCTTTTGTGCGGCACACGCTCAACTTGTTTTACCATTCTTTTACACTTATACTCCGTATTGTGTTTCACTCGCAGGCACTGTTACCGTCTGAAAAGGTGGTGTGTACACAGAGGATACCCCCTTTTGTGTGTCCGGGAGGGCAGGGTGCCGGTCGCGACAGGAGGTGGGAAGTTGGCTGCAAACAGTTCGCTGGCTCGTCACTCAAGAATATAGCCGCCGTCTGGATCATGATTGACTACAGTTTCATATGAAATTACGTATTATTTATGCAGACGTGCAGAGTGTGTGTGGATTTCCTGCTCTCCTGTGTCTTTGCCCTACCCTGACTCCGGTCACCTGGCTGCACAGGAGGACCCTCTCCATGGAAGCGGGACGTGTCCGGGCTTGCCAGGGGACCTCCCTGCCCGACTGGTTCCCCTACTCCGACACCCGGACAGCCAGGTCAGACCAGGCCTCACCCCACCCCATGATTTCACAGCACTGAGAAAGGCTTCACTCAGCTGCACGCTGCCAGGTTTCGGTTCTGCCGTGGTGAGTTTCGATTGTCTGGCAGTTAGGATACAAACGTGCTTGGTCCTGTCTCTTGCTGGCAATTTGCTGCAACAAATCCCCAGTTTCTTTTTTTCACTTCATCTCTGCTAGAATAAAGGAGGAACTGCTCAGGCACTGTCAGAAACGCCCATGCAGGTTCTGTTTTTGGCCTATTGTTTGTGCTCTAGTGTCCGCGTAACCAGAGCGGAGACCTCTCCATTCCACTGCTTTGCCTGAAGCCATGTTTTGTCTCCCTAGATTCACATATCTTATAGAGTTTTCTGCAGGCTATCTTTATTCAAACAGGAATTTCTATGTCGCCTGTAGTGGCGCCCTCATTTTGATGCTCATTACAACCCATTAAGGCAACTGCGGGGCCTGTTAGCGCACTTGCCCTTTCTAACAACACCTCTCAAAGGGGGATGAAACCATGAAAGAAGCCACAGCGCAACATGCTAGCTCAGATGGCAAACACACAAACTAACTCTCGGGTGGGAAGCAAAACTTTTACACAGAGCTCCAGGCACAGTCACCTTACTTGTGTAATAATTTTATAAATCGCGACAATTTAGAGTCTTTGAAGATGTCTCCTAGTGTTGAAATATCCAATTTTGCTGTTTCGCTGGTTCCTGAGTTTTTGTTTTACAGCAGGTGAGACCTCAACATGAGAGAGAGGGAGACGGAGGGAGAGGTTGAGAGATGGAGGGAGAAAGGGGGAGAGGCAGATGGCTGTTTTTCCTTACCTAATCAAACTTCCTGAAAAAATTATAATGACATTTTGCTGGACCGGTGCTGGGAGGATAAAGATTATCCAAGATCCTCCCCAAGAGTCCGACTCACTGATTTCACTCTGTCAAACCTAGAGGGAGGCGTTTTTGCAGCTGCAAACTATCATTTATTTACACTGAGCAGATCATTAGGAAAAAGCAACAAATTCCAGGCAAGTTAGTTTGATCACAATTATTTTGTCATATGTCTGAACTATTTTGAACACAATTCTGAAGCTGTTACATTAGAATAATAGTAAAGCAACTTCTAAATATGCCACAGTTTGCATTGCATTACATTTGAAAAACGCAACCACTTTGATGATGACACCTAGCTGGCACAGACGAAGGCGTGAGTAAACCCTAAAAACAAGAGGTTGCCTTTGGCTTCGGGCTGCATACAATCTTCCTTCACAAAGGATCAGCCTTCGCTCAGGGCGACAAGAGTCTTTTCTTTTAAGCAAATGGTGAGCAAAAGAAAAGGTACAAAACTATTATAGGTTGGGCAGAGTTTACGCCCACATCTGATGTAAGCAATTAAGCTGCAAATGTGCCTCCGCCTTTCTCTTCACCGTGTCGCTCATGGGTGACAAAAACGTCCCTAATGGAAATGCACCAGTATCGGCTTGCATGTAACAATTCATCCTAGCATGTAACATTGTCCATACACGCAGGTATGACGCTCTCGCTGTAGTTAGTTTGCACGTTTGGCAATCTGATCAGGGCCTTGCACTGGGAACTGAAGGTGGAACTAAAACCATGGCCTTTTACAGCCAAATTATCCATTGGAATTAATCTGAAATGAATGGTGTACTATAATTTCTCACAGAGGTGCAAAAACACAGGAACATACACACAGGTGCAACATACTCATGCACAGTGAACCTCAAGCCCTGCCCAAACTTGTTCTAAAAAATTTAAACAGCAGTAAAAAAAAAAATCCTGATCGCCCACAAGAAAATGATTCATTAAGCGATACTTGCTATACGGTAAGGCTCCTGCACCTGGGTACAGGTGCAACTGGGCTTAACTGTGACACAGCGAATGGAACTCCTGTCACCTAGACTGCGGATTCAGTGTCCACCCATAACCTGAAAACTGAAAGCCCCACACAGACGTTAGATAAACTAGAACAGTTTAGTGCTAACAGTGGTAATGTAACAGGGGGCCAACGCGGAGTGCGTCCTTTAAAACATTTGCGTGGGAAATATACCAGGTCGTCCAGGACGAAAAAAACCACCCCTCACTTATGTTTGTAACGATCCCCAATGCCTCCCTCCCTCTCTCCACCTGAGAAAGCAAGCAGTCGCAAAGGAGACCAGGGACAGAGGGGAAGGGGACTATTTCCAAAATGCCCACTCGCAATAGGTGCGCCTTTTTCGTGAGAAAAATTATCGCCGGAAGACACGGAACATTGAGAACAAGCAGCGTTTGGCTTGTGTGGTTCACCGACGGCATTCACAGAATTCTTCTCATTGTTGATCAGTCACAGTGTCTGAGACAGTTGCAGAGTTCAGACATATGAAGGGATGTCCCAGAGCTTTCAGAAAACCATCAATAACGTGTAGCAATCGATAACGTTTTCTTAAAATTTTCCAATGCAAGAAGTTCTTGGCATCAATAAAAAGGGACTCAGGGACATGTGGCCAGTTTAAATTGGACCTCTACGGTGGCCTATTGCTAAGCCAGGGCGACATGGACATGAATCATGGGTTACTTACAGTTCCTTACCTGCACAAGGCCATGTGAACACCCCCTTCTAAGCTCTAACTACTAACAAAAGGAACAGAACCAGCGCATTAATCGTGAGTTCAGTTTTCTTATCTCCCATGACAATGCTAAAGATTATGTTTTCCCTTGAACAATGAAGTTGAGAAGTTGAAATATCTTAGCATGCAACTAGTCAGGCATTTTATCTCAAAAGGTCCAGAGCATTTGCTAAAAAAATGTCAATTATCTGTTGTTCTGATTTGATAATCACTGAATGTACAGTATTTGTGAATTCGCTAGAGGGATATTAATTATTTAAAAAATTTTAAACGTGCTTGTAGGAGGAACGGGAGGAGCAAGAAACACAAGATAATTGATGTGTTTAATGACAGTAGGTTTTTGCAAAGATTTGTGAAATACAGTTTCTACTCCGTTGCACAGGATACAGTCCATGATAAAAAAAAAACAGTTACAAATTAACTGATTTGGAAGTTTACGCCCAGTAAAACTGTGCTCATTGATCAATAGCATTGAGATACAAGGTATTACAGGGGGTTAGTACAGGGGGTCACATTTTTACCATCATCATTACAGATGTTGGAGGAAGTAACTAGTATTTATCTGCTTTTCGAATATCTGTGGTCCTCGGGTATACTGTTGATATGGGGATCTGCTAGTGAAATATCGGTGTTTCTCTTCAGTAAGACGAGTGGGACTAGTTACTTTATCTGCCCATACACCATCCAAAGTGTATGGTGTTATTGCCCGACATAATCCAAAGCTGTTAACCATGCACAAACAGAGGACTCTCAGGTGCCTACTCCCATGGATGTGTGGTTGTGAGTGTGTGTGGTTTGTGTGTGTGTGTTCAGTAACTATTTTGAGTGTGTATGTATAGTCTTGTGTGCTCTCTCTAACTGCAGCGATTCGTTGCCCTCGAGCCAGGAACTCTGTTGCTGAAAAGCCAAGTGGGAAGGATGAGGCTCCTGTTGTAAGTGTTGTGTGCTTAGCTGGCTGATACTCCATCTCTTGTTTATTAAGAACCACGCAGCCTCTATGCATACCCCGTGCAGCAGCAAACTTCTCTTTTCATTTCTTCTTTTGCTCCTCCCACCTTCCGGTACATGCTGGGCACATCAAAGATGTCAAATATGTATTTCTATATTTCTAACTCGAGCGCCCACAGAACAAATTATAACCATAGAAAATATCCACAATATTTTCGTTACACTGTAAAATTCTCAGAGGTAGTCCAGGACTATAGAGAATGTTCCTTTCCATAATAATCATTGCATGGCTGTCTGCCACAATCACATTACCATATATGAAGCATCAGTACTTTGCAACATCACCGATTTGGAGTACCAAAATGCAGGTGTAGCAGAGTGTATTAGAATTTAAACAGAACAGAGAATATGGACATTCGGGACAAACAATTATGAATAAAAATAATGGAAATGATTGAACATGATTAATCTAGGATTTCACATCAACCTGAATTGGCAATTGATTTGCACTCACTAAAGGCAGCTAGGAATGTGATCAGACTTACAAAACTTTTGGTCTTTCCTCTTGACTAGTCGCAATTCCTTTTTCTAACTAGCATTCTTGTAGTTTTTCAAATTATTTTTTTCTATTTAATGAGCCGGTACTTTGCGGACTGGCGTTTTGATTCAGTAACTTTGAACATTCGACAATCTGTATTTTTTCAGGACTTCTCCGTTCTGCCGTTGATGAAGTTTTGAGAAAATGTAGGCTGGGAAATGGAAGGAATTAATTACAACCTGCCTTTCTACGCTGTCTCTTCGTGGCTGTGTGGGAAGAAATGAACAGTATTACTGTCGTAATACAGAAGCCAAGTTCTGTGTTGGTTTGCATCGTGAGGGTTTCTTTCATAAACAAATTTACAGTCGCAGGCTAGTCCTTGATTCTGTGAAACCTGGTTCACCTGAACTGAACCTACCCAAGATCAGAATCCTGCTGCTCTGCAGTCGGGGAAACAAAAGACAGACGGCAAGCAGGTTCAGTCATGTAAACGGGAAATTTGCATTTTGGGGTTTTTTACATTTTTTCAGGAAACCGTTAAGTCTTCGCTCACCTCGGGCCTCTTACTTACTTGCTAAAGTAATGAAAATCCCCCTCAGACAAGTCTGAGGAACCGAGAACTCATTGATTTATTTCAGCAAATCAGATTTTCATCTACAGATAACAGCCATAAAAACAAGAACTGCAATAAGGACTGTGACAACCCAAAGCAGAAGTCTGAATAATAATTTGCCATTTAAAAAATGCAGACAACCTTGTGGCAGATATTTTATCATATATCTGACGTAAAGGAAGGTGGATCTGTACTGCTTATCTGCATGGATAACGTGCTATACCTACATGCATGTTTCCTAACGCCTCATGTCTCAGCTGTGCAGCTTCCCTGAGGACGACACACCTGTTCTTGTTTAACCGCTTTTTGGCGCACAGTCCTCCCCTGCCCTGCTTACCTGCCCAGAGGGGTGTCATCTGCTAATACGTTTGAGGTGTTTAAAACAGCACACATTCCTACATAAAGACACCGGATCCAGCGCCCCAGGGGAGGTTTTCAGCTTCCCTAAGGCGACCCGGACTGGAACAACTGGGGCAGGAAGGCAACGTGAAATGAAACGAGGAAGACAGTGGTCTTTGGAATTGTTTCCCTGAGGGGCACAGAGACAAGATCTGCTTTCAGATGTTGCCCAATGGAAACCAAAGGCCTGGTTATTTAATGTGTTTTAATTCCTTGCTTTCAGACCTCAAGAATATCTCAAGAAGTATGCTGATGAGCTGATAAAGTGGATATGTCATTATTTTATTGTCATTATATAATTTCTCTTATCCGGGTTATTTTATTACTAGTTTAATTATTTGTGTACAGACACACACACATACACTATATTTCTATTTTCTACATTGTAGAAAAATAGTGAAGACACAATTAAATGACACATGGAATCATGTAGTAACCAAAAAATGTGTTAAACAAATCCAAATATGTTTTATATTTTCGATTCTTCAAAGTAGCCACCCATTGACTTGATGACAGCTTTGCATGCTCTTGGCATTCGCTCAACCAGCTTAAGGAGGTAGTCACCTGGAATGCAATTTAAAAAGTGTGCCTTTTTAAAAGTTAATTTGTGGCATTTCTTTCCTACTTAACGTGTTTCAGTTTTCAGTTGGGAAACAAGATGAGAAACAAATGATAGTCCCACTAAGCGCAAACTAGATGGGATGGCGTATTGCTGCAGAATGCTGTGGTAGCCATGCTGGTTAAGTGTGCCTTGAATCTAAATTAATCAATGACAGTGTCACCAGCAAAGCCATCAAAGAATCACCATCACACCTCCTCCTCCATAGTTCACATTGGGAACCACACATGCGGAGATCATCCGTTCACCATCCTGTTGATCCGTCTCACAAAGATACGATGGTTGGAACCAAAAATCTCTAATTTGGAATCATCAGACCAAAGGGCAGATCTCCACCGGTCTAATGTCCATTGCTCATGTTTCTTGGCCCCAGCAAGTCTCTTTTTTTTGGTGTCTTTTAGTAGTGGTTTCTTTGCAGCAATTCGACCATGAGGGCTTGATTCACACAGTCTCCTCCAGTTGACTTCTGAGGCTGGATTCTGAGGCTTATCTTCTGCAACAGAGGTAACTCCGGTCTTCCTCTCCTGTGGTGATCCTCAAAAGAGTCAGTTACATCATAGCCCTTGATGGTTTTTAGCGACTGCACTTCAAAGTTCTTGAAATTTTCCAGATTGACTGACATTCATGTCTTAAAGTAATGATGGTTGTTTCTCTTTGATTATTTGAGCTCTTCTTGCCATAATATGAACTTACTCTTTTACCAAATAGGGCTATTTTCTGTATACCAACGCTTAAACGATTTTGAAGGAAAGAAATTCCACAAATTAACTTTTAAAAAGACATCTGTTAATTGAAATGCATTCTGGGTGACTACCTCATGAAGCCGGATGAGAGAAAGCCAAGAGTGTGCTGTAATCAAGGCAAAGGGTGGCTATTTTGAAGAATCGAAAATATAAAACATATTTTGAGTTACTTTTTTTGGTTACTACACAATTCCATATGTACTATTTTATTGTTTTAATGTCTTCACTATTAAACAATGTAAAAAATAGTAAAAACAAAGAAAAAACATTGAATGAGTTGTGTCTGAACTTTTGACTGGTATTTTATACGTATTCATGTACACATAATTAGTAATCAAACAAAATGGGGCATCACTGGAAGGGGGTCAATACTTTTTTTCAGCTAAAAAGCATCTTTCCCTACTCAGTATCTTGTGTTGAAGTTTTTGGTGCTGCTAACAGTGTGTTTAACGTCACAGTATATCCAGTGTATTTTATTGCACTGTACTCTGTTTTTATAGAGATAATGATGATTGTCAATAATGATATAATTATTACATAATTATAACAAATCAGAAGCCCTAATCTGATCAGTTACAGATTAAACAATTTGCCAGAAAAAAATACATTCATAAAGCCTCCTGTGTAGCTTAGTCTTTAAAGGTGCTCGCCTGAGGGTTGCAGGTTCAAATCCAGCTCAAGCTATTTTCCGATTGTGGCCGGGAGAGCATAGTGGCAGTGCACAATTAGGAGAACTGTACCTGGGCTAAAAATAATGGGTGATTATATTTACTTACACACATTAAAAAAATTAAATCATCTGGTGCTATTAATGTCACTCCAAACATTACTAGTTCACCACCAGAGGTCATCATCCCCCGATTACTCATCCCTGTCTCAGACATTCCTTAGCACCATGTGCAATTATTCAATTAAATTCAATTATCCTCAATTAAGAGAGTCAAAGCACTGAGGTGAGGATTGGCTGGGGGTGTGCGAGTGCCAGAGATCTTCCTTATAATGGCACTGGTTTTATTTTGTGGACATCCATGGACTTTTAACAGGGGTTTTGATATAGCATTGACATATAAACTATAATAAAACATGCGGCTTATGTTGCTTCTATGAACCTTTTCATTCTACTTGTTTTAGTATGAGGAATTTCAAAATTTGAACGGCTATTCAAGAAACCAGCAATCCCGATCATTAACATTAGCTGAATCTATAGCTAGATATAGTGTAGCTTGCTTGATACATAAACCATCCTGTCCTCACCCTTTTTGCATAATCTACAGCGCTTATGCATGGCAAACGACTTGGCTCCCATGTGCTGTCCGTGCGCAGATCTATGATTTCTTTGACGTTTCCTTCTTTTTTATATTCTTTGGAGTAATGAAGGCAATGAGATGGAATTTCATTCTGGGATCTGGGATTTAAGTGGGGAAGGCTGGTTAGACTACCACTGCCCACTCTTGTGGGGGCCCCATTGTATCACCACAGTGTTTAGAGTTCTGACTGCTCTGCGGATAAAAGCTGTCAGTGATCCCCTCCTGTAAATTGCAACATCAAGGAGAAAACCCTACAAACGGGGACAGATGTGCATTACCATTGCCGCTATATATTGTAGGAAGTCAATGTGAAATCATGGGATCGCAAACCACTCAATAGCCTGAAATATGAACAATACAATTTGCAAGCATGCTGAAATATCACTCAAGTTCCCACCCCACAATTTCTGAGTTTTAAAGAAAGGGCTTCAAGGGCTCCACATTTCTAAAATTGCTACAGAGTAATTATGTGCATTCAATAGAGCATCAGTTTAACTGACAAGGAGTGTTACATGCCTATGCCGGCACATCAAAACCAAAAGGCATCCTAAATATTTCACTGTCCATCTGTCTCACTGCTTTGGAATATTTTAATGTGCATCCATCTGTTTTTCCTTATGCCACTGATGACTTTAGACTGTAACTCTAGAATTAAATGGCTTTAAGCCAGACGTTTGGTTCATTCCCTCTTCTTAATAAAGCATGTATCTATTTTAGAACAGCATTTCAACTTTCTTCAGCCTGAGTAAAACGTTTAGATAAAATGTTTATGCAGTTATATCTTCACTGTGTGTGTGTGTGTGTGTGTGTCTGTAGGTGTGTGCAGTCAACGAACAGAAATAGACATGTAATTGAAGAGGTGGATCAGTGTTGTGTGAGAGAGCTGAAACTTCACGTTCTCCGTGTTCTCCATGTCTGTCCTGTGTTCTCCATTTTCACCTATGACAATGTTCTGTCCTCTGTGGTTATGCTGTGTGTACCTTAAACCAAACAACCCCCTGCAGCTGTTGGAACCACCCCAGGACTGGATCCATGCTGTACTTGACCTGACCGTAGCCTTTGACTTGGATGGGGCGGGCGATTAAATCATCAGCGAATACTCTACCTAGATTACGGGCACAAGGCCAGTAAAACCAGCACCCTGTGGTGTGAGAACTCGAGTTTGGAGAGGTTCTGGACATCAGCAGAGAGAGGGACGGCCGGAGAGATTGACCAGGAAGGCTGCACAGGATAGGGGAACGTGGTAGAGTACAACGTGGTAGGGGGTGCTGGGGCATTAACAAAGATGCCGGCCGGAGGAATTACAGTTTAAGGGGAAAAGCGCAGTGCATCTGGAAGGATTCTCCCACGGAGAAGTTTGCAGCGGGTTCATTTGCAGGTCTTTAGCTCTTTAGACCAAAAACAGATTGAATACACTCAGTTTCCCCTCTGAAAAATCAAATTTTATTTATAAGAAACAGCGGTAACTTGCGGTACCTAGACAATTACCAGAAAGGTGTCTATTTTCTACGCTGCCTTAGACAGAAAACATGTCAGCAATGCTGGCAGATTGCCAATCAGATTAAAAATTAAGAATTTCAGTGAAGTGGTTTCACGGGAACTGGCTAGAGTATGATTCATGGGAACAAGCGCCTGTGGCCATTGTGTGATATAAGGCAGCCTGGTTACTTTTAAACCCTGGCTTCAACCGAAAAATAAAGCTGATTAGCTGTAATAACTGCAGCAAGATAGGCAAAGTCAAGTTGGTCCCAGCAGGCTGCTCCCAAATGTGTTTCCACAACGGTTCTGGCCTCTTACCCTGCCTCTCCTTGAACTTCTTGCTGCGGTCAAGTATACACAGCCGCAGGGCAGGCAACGGTCGCCTGGACAGAGTTATAAATGGCCATGTCTGATCTGTTGCCATGGCAACCACCTCATCCATGACGTCTTAATGTTTTTGGCAATGGGTGCATCAAGTTTGGATAAAATGTATCAATGCTTTTGTTTTTAAATTTTTCTTTAATTTGAATACTCATGCAATGTTTTTAGGTCATGGCTTAATTTATGTGTCATTTTTAAATAGTGATTATCAAGAGACTCTAGAGTACACAGAGTTACACTGAGAAATACACCCTGAGATAGAAGCAGAGATAGTGCGAGGCTAAGCCAGTAAACCCAAACCTTAAATGTCAGCGTTTGCTTTCTTCCCCCTAGGGTACTCTTAAGTAATGATGTTTTAATTGCTATTTCAGCCATATTCAGGACGTTCCATTCGGTTACCACGACGACAGAGCATAGCTTTGGCGAGCCAAACCCCAAAACAAACAGCGGGTTCTTGGAGCAGCCCTGTTTCCGAGCAAAACCACATGGCTTGGTGGTGCTGGGGTTGGAAGGCTCATGTTCCACGTGTGGGCTTGCACAAGCCATTGAACTACTCAGGGTCCTGCCTGTTTGGTGAGTATCCTGAACAATGACAGCTGTAGGAGGTGAGGGACGAAACCTGCACAGTGAAATGTAAAGGGGAAAAGGCTACTTTCAGTAACGCTACACTAGGCCACTACCTTAACACTAGGGCTTCTTTCAACCTATAACCAAAAATCTATTCTCTCGACACTCCTCCATGAATTGGCACCTAAGTAGGATCACAGTTCACAGTTCTTGACAGTCTTTAATAAGGAATTTACAGAGATCGGATACACACAGCAGTAGGTGATGCAGTTTGACTAAAGTGATTAGGCTATGGAAACAGAGATACCAGTTACAATTTATTAATTTAACAGATTTTCCATAATGTCTCAGAAATTTTGTTGTTTGCAGGCTGGGGCATACCTGGTCCAGAAGCAGCAGGAGACAGGGGCATTTTACAATTAGATAACTTTAAGTCATTAAACAAATATCACAAAACCCAAACTAATAACTAAAACAAAGAAACGAGGAGGAGGAGGAGGAGGAGGAGGAGGAGGAGGAGGAGGAAACTGAATTCAAACAGTTTAAACTGGTACACCTAGGCCCACAAACTCCAAGCTCACCACTTTTCAATCTACTCTCCCATTCTCAGCCAGCCCTGCTAGCAACTTTATAGTGTCTTTTAATTGTTGGCACCTGAGTGTGTTTACCATTAGCGGAATCAGGTGTGCAACAAGGTCCTTTTACAGCAGCCGCCCCGGCTGTCCATCAGCCCCATTCTGGGTGTTTCCCAAGGTCTTGAGGGGGTGGCCTCCAGCTGCGTGCCACAGTACTGACATTGAATAGATTCTGTTTAAAATGTCTTCTTTTCTACAGCAGCTTGAGAGTGAGCTTGAAATTCTTTTGAATACATGCGCTACACACTGATTGCTCTGCCTAATTGTGTGAGAAAAAGGAAAATGGCTTAATTTAATTTCAGAGCAACATCTGGAGAATAGGGCAGGTTGTCCCTGTCCCCTCTAGCAGTTCAGGATGAGCAAAGGGGCTGTCGCACAGGGTTTGAGCCAGCTGTCATGCTGACACGCTCACACACACACACACACACACACACACACACACATTGAGAAATGCAGACCGTGACCGCGCGTTGACTGTACTTTCACTGTCTAGTCCCTCTTGGTAATCTAACAGCCCAGCCCTTCTCAGCTGTCTCCCATTTTCACCACTGATTACCTCATTAATAATGTTTCAGTGTACTTGCCGTTCTCATTCAAACTGCCCATATCCAATGGCCATTAAACATTTTACACCAAACAGTAAATTAGCCATGAGAGTTCTCATGGTGGTATCTGTATAGTATCTGGATTCCTGTGCTGTTTGCCTCTGGATGGATATATTGCATTATTAGCAAGTAAGGCCACACAGTCTCATCCTCACACACATACATACATAAATATTTTTGTTCTGTAATGTTAACTTTTTTCCATAAATATATCTTCTATGTAGGGTCTTTCTATTCCAAGCTAGTTACAGTAAATCCTCAATCATCTGAGCATGAACCAAGAAGTTTAAAACATGAACAATTAACCAAATAAGAGCCAAGAAAATCATTGATCATGCCAAAAACTAATAATTTGTAACTGAAGGAAGAAACAGCAAACATTGCAAAATAAGCTGAACTGTTTAGTGTATATATCAGATAAATTTAATCACCGTAGCATATCGCTTTACTGACAGATGTACAAAACAAAGACATAAATCTGACCAAGAGTAGTTCCCGGGATCCCAGCCTAACCACAGAAACAGGAGGAAACAGGCACTACTGGCACTCAAAATTTAAAAAGGGATACGTAATCTCCGTGAGACAGGGAAGGCTGGGGAAGATGCATTATCTCATGTGTAGTGTGAAAAATTCACAGACATTTGAAATACTACGCATACGTCACCTCAAAATAGTTCATTATATTTTTATATATTTTTGGAAGACAGACGTTCCTAACTACCTGATAGAGAGGACCCGGAACAACTGACTCTTTGAAACATTACTTCACTAGAGTCCAACTCCAGGTGATCCCAGAAAACCTGTCTATTCCAGAGACCTCTAATCCAGTCAGACAACGTACCCAGGTCCTCCAGGAAAATTGCAAATGGAAATAATAGATCCATTATGTTGTTCTACAGTTAAACAAAGCTGCTTTCAAATTTGGAAGTCATTAGCGATTAGAGTGATGAGGTTGGCGGTCGTACATTGATGAAGCGACCGTACATTGACCTGGGTCGAGGTTGGTGGTCGTGCATCGTGCATTGACCTCGGTCAAGGCTCATTGTTAGCGTCAGTCAACTGCTGCCTGCAGGAATTTACCCTATCATGCACTGGAACACAGCAGGGTTCTCTTGGTAGAGGAACACATCACACATTTTCTGAATTGGCTGAATGAGTGACTGTGTCCCCCCCTAGCTGAATAACAATGTTATGATGTGTGTTGACAACATATGCATTGATAATTCAATAAAACTGCATTAGCATTTGTGAAATGGCCCAGGAAAAGGGTTTCGATGCAGTGATGCAGTGATGCAGCCACTTCGTATTTGTCCCATTCCTCCGTCTCTCCAGTCCACTGGAGGAGGAATCTAGTAGGCTGGGACACGCAGCCTTCCAGGAAAACACTGAAAGTCTGATATTCAGGCCGCACCCTCTCCACAGAGAGCAAAGGAGAGATTCGGAGAAAGAAGGACAGATTTTATTCCCTGTAATTAAATTGTTATTGGTTGGTTTTGCTGTTCTTGTTTTATTATAGTTACCAGATGCCTTGGCAACACAAGATTACTCCTGTCACGCCAATCAAGTATTCAAATTTGTGAGGCCTTTACATTTCAATTGTTTGTTTTTTGGTATTGTGTACCACCCTGTGCTTTAGCAAACTGCTCATGCCATGCCAGTGAGGCCCCTGGCGGCTAAAACGAAAAAACTTACTGGGACAGATCTAAAGAGAGAGGGAGTGGAAGGCAAGGACAGAGAGGAGATTGAGACATACTTTCCGGCACCTCTGTAGCCATGGAGAGAGGGCAATCGCAGACCAATCAGTGGTTCCTTTGCTATAGAGAGGCAGAGAAAGGAATGCGGGTGCTTGTGTTTAGGTCGATTAAGGGCTTGTGGCAGGATGAACTTGTCGGTCACGTCTCAGTCGTTTTTCAAAGTGAGGGACGCAGGTCATTTCATTTTTGATTCCTCACTGAGTCATTGCCCGGATTGAAACAAATCGGTCAAATAACCAGTTTGATTGGCTGAAAAAATCCTGGGGACTATAAACCTTCAACACACAACAAATGTTTCACAGAAGAAATATCTCAGAAGAAATATCAAATGGACTCCAATTGGGAAACTGTTAATAAACATTTCAGATAACATATTACAAATGCATGATCACCACTCACCTTGGTGACCTTAAACTCTTGTCTACTCTCTCTTGGTCTCCCTCTTCCGCACCACTCTTTCCCCCTCCCTCCCAACAATGCAAGTAACACTGCATTAACACTGCGTTACATTTACAACCATTCACAGGTGCATTTACACCAATGTTTACAGCCACACTCTCTCTCCGTTGCTCCTTCTCTTTGTTATAATATTTTATCAGGTGGAATGTGGTCAGTTTACTGACCCAGCCTGTGCAACTGACTCGTTAAAAAAAAAAATAATGATCATTAAAATTTTTTAAAAACTAGAGTTAAAGAGAAACATGACCTAAAAAAAAAAAAAAAAATCGCATGTTCATTTATTTAATAAGGGCTGGTTAGGATCAGCTATAGTCCCCTCAGACTGTTTCCATTTCTTACTATTTAGGCCTTGAAGTCCGACATTTTTCATAATCCGAGCAAGAGAAGAAACTCCTCTTCTGCATTTACAGAAGGCCACCAGCACCGTCAACATCTCCGTCCGTAAAGAATCAGGAATGGAAGAGGGGCTGTTAATTGCATTTTAGCGTGAACGCGAAGGCAGTAATGAATAAAACAGAACGATTTGACCTTGTTATAGGGCTCTAGGCAATTAAAGCACGTTGACTTTGGAGTGGGATATTATAATTCGAGTCAGACACACAGAAAAGCGTTTCTGTGTGAAAATCTGGTCGACATGTCATTCTACCTCCTGTCTTGAATGTTGAGTCCAAGTAAATTTGGACCAACCCACCCCCGTAACTTTTCTCAGGACAAGGGCTCAGACTCGCACACACATCGTTTCTTACTATAAGTGGTAATCACTGTGATTCATTCTAAAAGGGGGTCAAATAGTATTACTGTGTTTGCAAATTTGTTTTGATGTGACTGTTTCTCAGTCAAAGTTACCCATCACAACAAGAGACAGCAAATGGACATAGACGAGTTTAAAAAATATATTATTTAATTTACATTGGCCAAATGAAAACCTTTCACTTAGTAATACAAATTTAAATAAAGATTAAATGTCATTGATATACAAAAATATATAAATATATATAAGGAAATACTTTAAGATTTACAGTATCTTCAAAAAACTTTGTATGTGTATTTTTGTTTTTTTTGGTCCTGTCCGTGTTAATAAGCCTACTTTGCAGTTCATAGGGGGCCCACGTTTAAATAACTATAATTTATGTCATTGTATAGATATATTTAATAGACCCAAAAAACAAAATAACGCAAAAGAAGCAGTAATAATACATATAATTAGCTACTGAAATATATTGCCGGGGAAATCCCGATAGACTAAAAAACAAAAAAAACAAAAACAAACACATGATCAATTTTCTTTACATATTTGCTACATATTATTATTCATAAATAACCTATAGTGATACAACACAGAATACTAAATTTAATTCACATTTGCCCCTTTTGATTAATTCATTACATGACAGTACCGTCGGGACACCCACCAAATCTAATTGTTACAAGTTGGCCACAGGGATTGCTTAAAAATCATAAAATATGTAATACAAAATTTGAGGATTTCATCCATAGACATCAACTCATTCCAAATGACAACTCCATTGTCATGGCATTTATACAGTGGTCAAGATTAGCTGAAATGACTATACTACACTACAAAATACTATAGTTTTTTTTTAATATTAAAAAGGTCACAGTATATGATAGCCACTTAATCACATATCTGTAACACTACAATTAACGCCTCAAAGGTAAAACAAAAACCAACTGAACTCAAATAATGAGCTGAACCTTCACAGTGCACACCGCTGCCCAAGAAACCACTAATCTTTCAATGCTTTTAAGAGGGAGACGTATAAACTTTGACAGAAAACACCAGGAAAATTCATGTTTCATGTTACAAAAAGGTTTTACAGTCTTTAACAAGTATGCAGATGAAATCTCTTAGACCTTCAGTACTCCACAGAACAACTCGCAAACACAAACAGCGCAGAGGCTGCTACTGAACAGACAGGTAGGCATGTACTCGGATGACATGCCTGGTAAGGCCTGCAGGACTGTCCTTTAATGCATCTGAGTGGCGTCAAGGGTAGACCAGGGATTCCATGAAGATCTGAAACCTGCGTAACTTTACTGATCACCAAGAAAAACCACAGCACTCCAGACAAAACTAGGCCAGAAAGAACCCTGTCCCAGCAGCTCCTCCATAAGGATTCTAACGCTGGCAAATGACTGGAGCTATCGGCGATGCGGAAACGGTGAACATTAGCCAGAAATACGGAGAACGGGATTGGTGAGAGAACTCCAGACACAGGGCAGGGCAGCCTCAGCGCAGCCCACTGTATTGGCAGAACGCAGACAAACGCAAATCACTCTAAGGACACCGCGTTACAGGACAAAGGTCCTGCACCGCAAAGTGAAACCAAACAGGGCAGTACAGTGGTATCGTCACAGTTTCTGACCTGAAGAGAGGGGAAGAACACGTCACTGAGCCAACACGCAAACGGCGTACGGTGTAACACAACTTAGGCGTAATATTACCATCGGCTCTTTCCTGTGCTAGCAAACCCAACCCTCTCTTCCAGTACAGAGTTGGCCTCAGTTAAAAAAGATCTGATCCTGGGGCAGAGCAAGTTGCGTATTTATAGGGATGTAAAAAGGACAACAGCCGGCTTAATCATTCCACTGACCTATGACATTAAATGGGTGAATCTTAACTGGACGCTTTGATAGGCATACGGAAATGGGAAACTTGGAGTGGGTCGTTAGTTTTAATGGTTAAAAAAATCTGATACCTGGAAGCAGGATGATGTTGGAACGGCTCCTTGGAACGGTAATGTTAGGAAGTCCGATCTGTAATTAATACATTAAACAGTGAATGTACAGCGTCGTGGAGATCCAGTCACTGCAATTAATTATATGACCACAAGAGGGCACTTTACACTTCAGCTGTAGAGGGGAAGAAAAAAACAGAGAAAAATTCAGATTCTAATCAAAGAGTTCAACTTGACGTGGCTCACCCTTATTTGCCAAAGGGTATCGACCTTGACTCTGTCATAGCCGTAGTCAACATGTCGGATCTCCACCTCTCCGGAGTCTTTGTAGTAGGAGATGAGCCCGCCACCAGGCTCCCTCCACACCCGAAGCCGCACAGAGCAGCCCCGCTGCAAGACAGTGTGGAGGGGGGGCAAGCATGAGCCCGGGCCGGACATGTAACCGCGGCAGGCAGGAGGACTAGGCACCTGGGCACCGCCTACCTTCCACAGAGGACGGCAGGATGGGGGCGCCGGCTGAGAGTAGCAAAGGGACATCTGCTGGTCGAGGCTGCGCAGCACGTGGTCGGTGGGGTGCCTATGCTGCTGGATGAAGACCCAGCTAATGCAAGGGAACAGAAGCCTACAGGTAAAAAGCACATGACTGAAAGAGGCCATTAAATCATCAATGTTGATATGGGTGAGTCACTCTGAACTGAATAGGAGAGGGGGGTCAATCACCTCCTGATTTATCTGCCTCGGTTTCCTTGTTGGTCATGTGACCGGAGCTGTCGAGATCCTTCTCCAGGCACGCGTCCGGCCTGCCTCCACCATGGAGCCTCTCCCTTCCTTATCGCCTTGTCCTAGCATAATCCCAATCAGCGTGCAGATCTCAGATCTCAGATCTCAGATTCTCAGAAGCAGGTCCTCCTTGCTTCCGGGCACCGTGCTAGAAAACCCTGTGCTGTTGGGAACGAGGTCCTCGCAGCTGATGCTGTCCTCAGACTGATACGTACTGCAGCCAGAATCTTCCGCACTGGAGATGCCTTCCTCGGCCTGGAACTTGGCCAGACCAGGAGGGGTGGCTTCCAGCATGATCTCTGAGGGGGCAGAGGCTGTTTTCCTCCTGCCATTGCTGGTCTCCTCTGCTACCTTCCATAAAGGAGGAGCCACGCAGCCGTTCACCTCCTCTGTGCACTCTGACTGCGGTGCTCCCATCAAGCCTTCCTCATCACCAGGCGCAGATCTTCCGTGGTTGCACGGGGGGGCATCCGCCCCCCTTGTGATCTGATTGGCCACCCCAATTTTCAACGCCTCATAGTGATGTCAATCATTGGTACTGCTCATCACTTCCTGGTTATCTGTGATCTGTAGGGGAGGGGCCCTCCTGCAGCAGGTTCTGTACTCTCATGACCTGGTCTGGCACAGAGCAATCCCTACCATTGGAGATGGGTGTGCTGCTGCTGGGCTCCGACAATCTCCCAGCACTGTCTTCCTCCTCCTCTATGGCATCACTGCACTGAATGTCTGTGAGGACCACCTGTCTGGCAGCAGAGATGACCTTGGTGACCAGGGAGGCCGCGATCCGCTGAAGCTCTTCCATATTTGTGCATTCAGCAATCCTGGCAGAGGGGCTGGTGTTCAATACATTATTATTACGAAATTATTCGTTCAATACAACTGTGAGTTTTGTGATTGGGGGACACTGACTTTGACAATTAAGGAGGGGAAAGGGATCTACTTTCTATTATGCATTAATCCTTGCTGAATTCTTGAAGCTTCACTCCATTTCTGCTGCCTTTATCTGCGACATGATATAGCGATTTTATTTCATGTACAAACAAAGTGGCCAAAGATTATTTGTGGTTAACGGATATAATGGTTTACATTGTGAGTAGCAGAATAAATGTTGTGTTCATTGAAAAGAGTTTTTCAAATCGTATTGCTTGATTTAATACCGTTGTAATGTGAACTCGAGATTAAGGTTTACTGAATGGCTACTACCAACGCGTAGAGCAACGAGACCAAAAATACATAAGAACAAAATTTAGTTTCGTATAAATACAAATCGCGATTAAAAAGCAAGGAAACCCATTACAAATAGCAAGAAAAGTTAGCTTTGAAAGAAATACACAACAGCGGCTTCAGAGATTCCATCGAAATCAAAACTTGACTTCAGTAGAACACCCCTTGAAACTTTAAAATAAAACGACAAGCTGTTGCCAAATGTATTTATAATAGTTTTATTTAAACTTTATTTTTATTCAACCATATTTTTTAGTTAGTTTCCAACTTGTGATATCCAACTTCCAATGACTTACGACATATATTATGATAATGTCTGTTTTGTAATGAACACATTTTCCACAACTGTAAAGAAAAAAACCAACTTTAAAAACCGATATGCTTTATGGACACTATTTTACATTTACCCGATTCACTTTTAAATATCAAAAAAGAACTTAACTAACCCCTCTGGGAAACCATGCATCTGTAACAATGCAATTTCCCCCCGGGGCATCAATAAAGTTATTTTATTCTATTCTAAATTCGTGGACCAATTAAATCAGAGTTGCCTGACCGACTGGTGATTGGGCAAATCAGAAACACATTCGTGCTTAACTTGACCAATGAGGATTCGGTAAACGCATGAAGGAAGTAGAGCAAATGGAAATATCCTACATTTGAAAGCCGAGTGGCTATGGCATTTATTATGTGTCCATGGTATCTACGTTGTTTAAAATATGACAACGATTAATACACATGGCTTTATTTCAATGTCGAAGAACTGTGACTCTTAAATAAACGTATCGATTTCAATGGAGACTTCACGTACATATCTGGTTAGACAGATACATATTGTCACGTGCACTGTAAAAATCCTGCTAGTGTGTTGACCAAATGTTCTGCTTCATCGCATGCAGTTTAACTCAAAGTTTAAACAAAAACTATTACACTTGCGTAATGGTGGAGAGTGGTTTATGGCTTTGTGAAGTAGCCTGTTTTGTTGGCTAATTTGTGTTGCCTCGTGAAGGTTTTATGTAATCCGTATTTGCGTATTTCTTGTATTAATAGATGAATAACAGTGATCTTGCGGACTCTGTTGACCTGGACACCAAACGGCTTTTCACCGAGGGATGCTCTGAAAGTCACAGAAAACTGATTTCTAATCAAGGCAGTGGGGGAGAGGCAGTGGCAGGCAGTTGCATTGACGTGGTAGGTAAAACGAATTCTAAAGACTGCTGGAAGTTGTCAGTGATACCTTTGAAACTAGAGCGGTTAATCACCTACTTTAAACGGTCTTACCAGATTCTGCTACTCAGTAGGGGTGGGCGATACCACTGATTTTCTTTTCGATCCGACACCAAGTAATACCAAGGCTAGTATCCCGATACCTTTAAAAGTATTCTTATGTACATAAGAAGGAAATATCTTTGTGATTTCTTCAGTGAAAATTGGTAAATGCAGACGTCAACATTTATATTTGAAAGCCTTTGCATTGGTATTAAATAAACTACCAATGATCAGACTTCTATTTTTGTTTTCTGTTTAAAAACAGCAATTATAGAACACATGTCTAATAACGTTCAACAGATGTTCAATTAAATTATTACCCTTTTCAGGTGTTATTCTTCTCATCACTTCAACTGAAAATTTGGGCTAATCAGATACCCTGAAGTGAAATCAACATAAAATAAAAATCTCTGGGAGAGAAAGAAAAGAAGAATAAATGCTGCTCTGATTTAAAATAGTTAGACTTAGTAGCTACAGGCAATTACTTAACATTTAAAGTGTGTAATTTAATTAATGTATGAAGAGTGTCATTTCAAAATGCATTATCCACCATTTGATAAAAGTGACACCTTTGTTATAAAATGATGGCTGGCATAAGAGTTATATTCACCAGATCATTCCTGAAGGTATTAGCAACCTGAGATCTTTACTTGCATCTAGAAGATATAATCTATGTTTTAGAAATCCTGAGCAATGCATATCAGTTTTTCCTCAGAATTAATATAATGCATTCGGATATTGTTTGAAAATGTGTTTAATCTAGCAGCCTATTGAGTCCGTTAACATGCACAACCAAACACAGACTGGAAAAAATCAGGTTAGGGCAGTAATTCGACTGAAGGGTTTACATGTACAGCAATATCGCGATTACACAAAAAACCTTGTTTATATGGGATCGGGGAAGTAGTGGGGTTTCTCTTTATGAAGGACCTGACGCCGGTTACGTAGTCAGACATGAACGCATTTAAAAAACAGAGTTAGAAATCAGCCAAAGCTGATAACATGTCCAGATTAATCAAAGTGTTGGGCAGAAATCTTGGTGTGTTACTGCTATTAAGACCCTGATTAAAGATATCAGATAAAAGGTGTTTACATTACTTTTTACATGGCCGGATATTAACCTTAGTCTGGGTATCGGAGTATTAGTGTATATGTACATGCACCCACTGTAATATTATGCTCCTTTAGAAATAAAAAGTATTAACTGATTTCTCTTAAAATGATAAAAAATAACCTAATATTATCACCTAGATATCTGGGTAATGCCTGCATCTCTGAAAGGCTTCTGTCAGAGAATTCTGCCTCCCTCTGTCACTAGACGTGGCGGTATTTGTCTGTATTCTCTCCCCCACCTCTAATCGCCTCTGCTGAAACTCTTCATGCTCTCGTGTGTGACTGATTTGTTTGTGTTTTTGAAGGTTTGTGGTATTGCCACAATATCTTGCACACAATTTTGCTTCACTGCTGTTTATTGGACTGAAATGACTCCAAACAATGCTTTGTTTTCTATCGGCCATGAAAGCAGAGCAGCACTGATAATTGTGTTCACTCACGCTAATGTGACTGACTGTCTGTGACTGAGTGTCTGCGTTTGTCTCGGCGTGCCTGTGCATAGGCTGTATGAAGAGTGGAGGTAGAGGGCGGAAGAGGAAGTAGTTCCTATCCTAAACTTGAAGGTGCCACATTTCATTTTATTTTATTTTCACTTTTCCATATCTGACACGCATTTAGTTTCATAAATGAAAAAGCACTGATGTTTTTATGTGAGGATCGATACTCAAAAACGAAACATCCGGATCGGAAGTATTGATACTTTAGATCGATCCACCCATCCCTACTATTCGGTAACTGGACTTCACACCGAGTCTTCACAAACATTACACTTGGCACATTCAACCACATTTTTACAACGATGCACAATAAAGAGGGTTTGAAGAGTCGCTTTGGTTATTCTGAAACGACTAAGTTAATTAAAGTGACTAGCTGTTAAATTTCACATCTTTCAAGTTTTCGTTATTACTTTTCTCGCTGTAATTTATAGTAATTTACGACGTACCGTTTTGCACCTCTCCATGTCTCGCGTAAAAATGTGTGCGGTTTGGCGATATGAAGAGGCCTTTCTCAAGGTTATTTGTGTTTCACCAGGAGTGGCAACTCACTATCTTGAAATATAGGCATGCTGTCCTACCTCCTACTGCTGTTTGAGTGTGTGGTTGGATTGATCTATGTATGGGTAATTAAAAGAAAGCAAACTTTGTTATTCTTCAGTGTCCTCCATGTAAGCCCTAAGCTGTTTGGAAACCTCTTGTGCAAGCCTTAATGAGGTAGGGCGTTGATCCATGATGCCTTTGTTATGATGATGCCTACAAGCATTTGAGTCGACTTTGTAAAAAGTCAATATGAACATTCTCATTAAAGAACCTTTACACCACACTCTTTCCTCCTCATCTTTGCGTTGGTTACGGTTGGTCGCTTGGGGGTCACTGGGGGAATCTGTGACTCATAGATGCTACTGGTAAGAGACTCTTAAGGATAAATATCAAGCATAACCAACGTTATGTGTGTCACAATGTAGTGTTTTTTAAAGTATACCCTGGTATAAATCAGTTGCGGTTTCTATGCTTATCGAGAAGGATCGCTTTGCATATCATGAGCATGGGTATTGCATTACCATGAGGTGCATTGCGTTTTCATGTTGAATAGAATAAACCTTAAACATTAGCCACTTAATATAGCACAGTTAAATCCTGTCACAAGAATAGCATAATATGGTTATACTGTGGCAACAATATAAGGTATTTTTGGGATGGTTATAATTCTGTCACACGCCAAACAATTGCCTGTCGGCTGTGTCTTGTGTATCCAATGAACTGTATCACTGCTTGTTTTGCTCCCCAAGTGTTGTTGTAAGTATAGATTTCAGAACACCTCAGTGGGGTAAAAGTTTTTGTTTTTCTCTGGTTCATCAAAAAATGTATTAAAACACAAAATTATAAGTACTAAAATATAGATTGCCATGTTCTGGTCATATGACAGCCAGCTGGACTTCATGTAAGGCCCACCCCTCCATCTCTCTCTCCCAGTCCATCATCCTGCCGGTGCACAATGCCTCTCGCTGGCTGGACGAGTGTCTGCAGGCTGTCCTCGAGCAAGACTTCCAGGGGACCATGGAGCTGTCTGTGTTCGATGACGCCAGCACGGTATAGCTATAGCCATTTACAAAGCAATAACATATAGCACGGTCCGCTGTGCTTATTGCTCAGAAAAACCTGCGTATGGGTCAAACAGTAAAAGTTCATCGCTGCCAAGGATTGTTCCTTATGGAAAGAAATTAGTAGTTTTTCTCTCATGATTTAAGGATGATTATCCAATTAATGTTTGGGCCGGGAGCACTATTAAATGATTGTTCTGATCTAGCTTGGACGCCCATTGCGAGACTGATTTCAACCGACTAATCGTTTTTTCGTGTAAATGTTTTTTTCAGAGCATGACCACAGGCGCCCACAGGCGTCCTTAGGTTGCAGAAAGTCTGCGGCAAAATCTCTATCCCGACTGGACCACGACTCGAGGGGAGGGGGAAAATACCCACTGCAGGGGGACGGACCACTAATGACTGTTTAGAAACATATTACCGTAATGTCTTTCTCCTTAATGATGGACTGTTGAATAACAAGACGAACCCCTGCTGTTTGACCTCTGTATCGTGGGCCGGAGCCCAGGGTAATTACACACTGAGTCAGGGAGTGGGAACGGAGAGATGGGACCCGTCGTCCGTCAGAGAAAATAGTCAGGGCCTGAATGTGTGTGTGTGTGAGGGTGTCGCCATGCCGGTTACAGGGAGTTACTTTGGAACCAGGGCGCTAACAATTCAAATTCCCAGAGGTTCGCAGTGTGTCTGGAGGAATTAAACAAATGTGCATGCAAACAAAAGGGAGCTTTCTTTTTTTATTTCTCTCTTCTGTGTTTATTTGTCGGAATACCTCTGCCGGTGTCTGAAGTCAGTGGGTACATATTAAGTTCTGTGTGTGTGTCTGCTCTCCCCCAGGACAACTCGCGAGCGGTGCTGGAGAGGTGGGCGGCGAGGCTGGAGAGAAGGGGGATGTCCACCGTGATCTCGGGCCACGTCTCGGCCCGGCCCGGAGGAGGTCAGTGCCCTCCGACCCGGCTGCGTCGCGTGCTGATCGGATTGTATAAGCGCGTGGTCGCCCCCCTTAGGCCTCTGCTGTAGGACTGTGCTACTGACGATTAGAGCGTGTCTTGACACATTTATTGTTCTCTGTCATCATGAGGAACTGTAAGAAATGCTGTGTGTGTGTGTGTGTGTGTTTTTGAAGTCGGGGTGGTAGCATGACCATGTAATTTTAGTCTGCCTCGAACAAATGTATGATTGTGCTAGAAAAGAAAGACCTGTTTTTATGGAACTTATAGAGGCAAAAAAAACAATGAGTTACTCTGCCAGTTTATCTGACGTCAGTTTAATGTGGCAAAGTACAAGTGTCCAGGTCACAGATGAAGGGCAGCCTATTCTGGTAGAGTGTGGCATGAACTTCAAAGCTCCCATTGCCCCCCAGTGGCTCAGCACCCTCAGGCAAAGTGTTAGCTGTCACAGCACCACCCTGGTGGACGCAGCGGCACCTTCCTGCCTGCTTTGTATAACTGAGGCATCCTCACCATAAGGGGGCACTAGATTGCCGCTTTCCAGTATTCCAGCCTGAGAGAACAGGGTGGGGTGAGGAATTTTAAAATAAGTTTTAGTTTTAGTTTTGAGTCAATTTACCATCCACCCTTTGCCATGCTGCCCCTGTAATGGAATTAAACTATAATATGTAATATAATAATGCCTTTGTGGTAATGGTATTAGCTTTGGCGCCGTGCATTGTTGCGTGCCGTCGCCAAGGGAAGCGTGGACAGGCCCACAGGGGCACGTGGGACTGTGTGTACACATTCTGAACCAAACTAAACCCAAAATTTTCTCAGGACCACAGCAGGCTGGGACTGTGGGAGCGGGAGAGCCGACTTCCCACGGCTGGTGCTCGCGGGGCCTTTAAAACCGAGAGAGGGCCAGAGCTTGAGAGAGTGAAAGACTTTCAGGCTTGGCTGATCAGCTGTGGGGCTGCCGGCCTTAGCATGGGGTATAGGACAGTCCGGATGTGCTGGGGCTCACGGTAAAAAGTCCAGCCTGGCTTCGACCCCTGGTGCCGACGTCTCCCACCCACACCTGATACCAGAGTTACTTTGGGGGCCAAGGAGCCGCGAAAAATGCTTGCATTCCCTTTTTTTTGCCATTTGTCTTTGCAGGGGTAACATTTTTTTGCTGGATTTTTGTAGTTTCTCCCCCCTGTCCAGTAATTCCATTTTAATTAACTGCTGCCTTCGTCATTTTTTTGTTGTTGATGGCAGCGGTTAAAAGAGAATGAGAGCTTTGTCAAGCCGAAGTGGTAGATGAAAAATGGAGGTGCTTGCTACAGTACTAATGGTGAGAGGGGGCGGGGGGAAGGAAACCTAAACTTTATAACTTACGTTTTGTTCTTGGTAGCCATAGCAATAGGCATTTTGGAATAGCTTTAAAAAAACAATTTACTCATTGACACTCACGCTCTCCCTCAATTCAATTTCCATTAAAGGTGCTGTATTGGCATGACTTCCATTGGCAGTATTGCCAAACCATTTACAAAGCAATAACATTATACATAATTAGCAACACTTCTAAGTATTATTAACATATTTAACTAATTACTGACTAGGCAAAGATTACAGAATTGAATACCCCTCAGTAGTGTCTATCCCTGTGTCTCTCATACTGTGACAGGGGGCTACTTATATATACGTATAGCCAGTTTCTTTCTCTCTCTTGCTCTCTATTGTAAAACAGGTCTCCTCTCTCCAAGTCATTTTTTATTATAGTTTAAATATCACGGGGGGCTATTAAAAGGGTGACCATCGTGATCACGCCCCACACATTTAGAAATGGTTGAAAACGGTGCTTTCAATAGGGCTTTAGCGTGCAACATGGGCGGAGCAGACCGACACCTCCCCTCCAGTTTCAGGGAAGCAGCTTCACTCCTGCAGTGACTCGTACTTTCAATTTAATTGTGGTAATGGGCTTTTAAGTGATAAGGGTGATGTGTCCTCTGTGTAAGCCCCCCCCCCCTCCTTTCAGATGAAAGGAGATATTTTCTTTCTAAGGTTTTTACATCCCCGCAGACAGACAGTGACAGATCCCAAATCTGGCCTTGATGTGACATACAGTTCCATGCATTTACCATTTGTTTTACACAACATACCTAACACTTTAAAGGTACAATATTTTTTTTTTTATTGTGACCCAAAAGTTAATTAAAAGTTACATTAGTATCCACCCCCCGTTGCTATGAAACCCTTAAATAAGTTCGGTGCAACCAATTGCCTTCAGAATACTTCATAATTAGTAGAATGGCGTACACCTATATTCAATTAAAGTGCCACATGATCCAAAAAAAAAATGCACTTCTTTCTGGAAGGCCTCATTGTTTGTTAGAGAGCATATTGAAACAAACAGCATCATGAAGACCAAGGAGCAATCAAAACAAGTTTAGGATAAAGTTCTGGAGAAGCATCAATTATAGTTGGGTTATAAAAAAAATCATCCCAGACTTTGAACATCCCACAGAGCACTGTTTAATCCATTATGAAAAAATGGAAAGAATATGGCACAGAGAAGACCATCCACAAAAACTCAGTGACCAAATAAGAAGGGCATTAGTCAGAGAAGAAACTGGGAGGCCTATGGTAACTGAAGGAGATAGAGAGATCTGCAGCTGAGATGGGAGAAACCGCCCTTGGGTCAACTATTACCCAGGCACAACAAAGCTGGGCTTCATGGACGCGTGCCGAGAAGAAAGTCATTGCTGAAAAAAAACATAGAAAATCCGATTGGGAGTGGAAAAAGGTTCTCTGGTCTGATGAGACCATAATTCAACGTTTTGGCCTCATCACAAAATGCTATGTGTGGTGCAAAACCAACACTGCTCATCACCCTGAGAACCACATCCCCACGGTGAAGCATGGTGGTGGTGGAATCATGTTGTGGGGATTCTTTTCAGTGGCAGGGACTGGGGAACTTGTCAGGATTGGAGGGCTAGAAAGATGGAGTCAAATACAGGGTAATTCTAGAGGAAAATCTGTTTCTGTGCAAGACACCTAAGACTGGGGCGGAGGTTCACCTTCTAGCAGGATAATGACCCTAAACACAACCTGAATGTCTTAGAATGGCCCTGTCTTAGCATCAATCTGTTTGAGAATCTGTGTGAAGACTGATCACAAACGATCCCCATTCAACCTGACAGAGCTCGAGCAATTTTGCCTTAAAGAATGTTAAAATATTGCAGGATCCAGATGTGCAAAGGTGGTAGAGACTTACCCCAAACGACTCAAAGCTGTAAGATGGTTCTACCCAGTATTGACTCGGGGGGGTGAATACTTATGTAACCAACAAAGCTTTTTCCTTGTAATTAACTTTGGTGTCACAATAAAAAAGGTATTTTGTGTAAAACAAATGGTAAAAAATCCCAAGTTATAACACTATAAAATGTGGATACGTTCGGGGGGGGTACTTGAATCCAGTGTGTCATCCGTTTTATAAAGCCATTATGATTCCCATTTGCAATGCTCTGAATGATGCTGAATACGTCATACATGCGTTATATGTTTGCTTTCGATGATGACATTCAGTTACTCTTATTTGCAATGTGTGTTTGGCTTGAGAGCTGCCTGCTTTCAGTGCCTCGCCTCCACTACAGTAGGAAAAGTTTCTCCAGTTCAAGAGTAAGATTTCACTTCTGCCATTACTCCAGTGCAGGAGCAAGAGTTCAGTTTTGTCAGCGCTACACTGCAGGAGTAAATTCAGATCTAAGGAGACAGGCCTGTGCGTTTTACTTTATCCTCTCTGTTTCCACTAGTTGGTCATGCCAAGAACCAGGCGGTGGCTCAGAGTAAGGGGCGATACCTGTGCTTCCAGGATGCGGTGAGTAAGGCAGAGAGCGTTACTTTCTGTCTGTGAGTGCTAGAAATTGTACTTTGCTTGTGTGCATATGCATGCCAAGGTATTCTCTTACATGCAAAATAGGAAAAGAAAGCCAGAATGAGAAAGTAATCAGCAGTGCCAAAATAACCAAACTCAGCAAATAAAAAAATAGAAATTGAAATATGGACAAATTAACGTGTGTCAGACATACGAGACCCAGTGTTTTAGCAATAGGCCTAACCTAGCCCACACAGCTCCGTGAATGTACATTTTGTTGGTAGCTGGAAATAGACTTGAAGGTCATCCTCACTGGGATGAACTTTCAGGGGACTGCATAACAGAAGCTGTGCTGTCCCGGGTGGGGAATACTTACCAAGGGTGCACTGACCGCCCCGCACCTCTCTAGCACCTATGGGGGCTGAGCTGTCGCGAGGGGGCTGTCCAGGTGGTTCGCTTTCAGCACGTGGAGAAATGAGCCCCGGGAGGCAGCGGCTTTGCCTTGGTTCTGACAGTGTAACCTCTCTGCACACTGACACGGAAAGCGTGCGTTTTCCTGGAGCTGGCCGATTATACGCGAAAAACAAGCGGGCAGAGATGTATGGCCTGAGCTGAGCACAGTGGCATGGTCCTCGTCCAGATTTATTGAAAGAGAGTGGGGGGGGGAGGGTTCTAATCGGCTTTATTGAACGCAGATGTGGTTGGATGGCTGCCAAAGCCTTGATCAGTCACAGCAGTAGTACAGGGAGCAGAATATCTCCAAAAAAGCTGGAAGCCTCTGGGGCTGAAATCCACTTGCATGGAAAGTTATCGTCTGTCATGACCAGTCAACAAGAGAACCTTTATATGCTTTCCTAATGTTACTATTTTGTGTTTGATATATCTTCGCCCTTCTTTCAGTCCCTATATCACATCTAGAATCTGTTTCATATTTGAAGAGTCTCTGCAGCAGTTCTGGAATCAGTGCAGTGGCTTTGGAACCTGAGCAACGTTGTCTAGCAGTAAACAGGTTGTCATTTGAATATGGCATTAGCAACATTCTGTTAAGAGTTACCTTGGAAGAGCTCTAATGAGTGGAAGAACTCTAATAAGTGCTGGCCTCCCGCTAGCACAGCTCATTCTGGCTGTTACGTGGGTTGGCCTCTGGCTGGGTGTCGGGTGATGGGGTTAGTGGGTGAAGGTTTGATGTATTGCTGCCAAACGCGCGCATCTACTCTCATTACGCCCAAATGGTCTCGCTTGGAGCGATGCAGGGGTCACTAAAAAGGCATGTGTGTTTGTGGAAGGATGAAATGGTTAATGTCTTTCAAACGCAGACACACGCACACACACACACAGCCTATAGAGAAGGCAGGTTGTGCTGCCTGACAGGTGGGTCCTTGTCTCGGAGTCAGTCTTAAGGGTCTTCACTTAAACTCCACAGCCATTAAACTCCACAGACTTTATAGCCATTAAACTCTTTAGCCATTAAACTCTGTAGCCATTACACTCTGTAGCCATTAAACTCTAGCCATTACACTATGTAGCCATTAAACTCCACAGTCATTACACACCACTGCCATTAAACTCTGTGTAGAGCTGGATATTTACTGATATTTATTTTTGTGTGTCGCTTGCCGAGACCCTGTGCCTTTGGTTGGCTTTTAAGTGTGGTGATAAATTCGCTGGGCTATGGCAAGGCGCTGCTGCCTGACGCTGATACCAGTGATAAATTTGCACGGTTCCCTGCAATTTATTTTTGACAGGTGAATAAAGCAGTTAATGCCAGGTGAAATCTGTCAATGGTAGTCAGGACTATAAAACTAGATTCCATTCATTAAACTGGAGCTCTGCGCCGGATTGGGGATTTCGGGGGTATGAGTGGCAGAGGTTCTGGTGTTAACTGCCTGCCTATAAACTAGTCCGCTTTCAGTGTGATGGTGAGTAGCCTCTTGGCTCTGTTCTACAGATTACACAATCCATCCAGCTTTTCTCTGTCAGCGTGGAGAAAGGAAGATAAAATTGAGTTTGGCTCCCAGCAATACTAGGGCTGCGGCTTTGTTCGTGGCGGTCGTTGGGGGTGCTGTTGGGGTGCGAGCGGTATCAGAGTTTCCCTGTGTGTGCCCCATCGCTCTGGCAGGAAATGGCACTTCACTTCAGTCCACTTGTGCCGGGTGACAGGCTCAAAAGCTGGAGCTGAGAACTTAGGTGAGATTTAGAGACTAACGCTACCGTACAGTCCCAAGTTCTTCCCATGAACTGCTTGGTCAGCTCCTTTGACCTTGAGGCTGCTGTGATCAGTTTTTATCAGATGGGATAAACTGGGTGGTGCCTGAGGTCCGAAACTGGCTGCCCGCTTGTGTCTCGGGGCGACTGTGTATCACACTGCCTCTACACACCATTGTTTTTCGGTAAAGAGAAGGAATGAAATGACTCACCTAATGTTGTTTGTGTTAACAGAGATTGAGGTTTCTGCCCATGGTGAAGCGTCAGAAACAGCACTGCTCTTATGTTCCCAGGCAATTTGTTAATACTGAGAGCAGATGCTTTTCATTTTTCACAGTTTTAAGCTTTACCCATTTATATACGGAGAGATGTTTAGTGAGGCAATTCAGATCGGTTTATCTTTCCCAACGGCACCGCTGCGTTGGCTGTCCTGGGATTCGGAGCAGCGAGCCTTCCAAAGATCAATGGACAAACAATGAAACTGAACCTTTTTTTTCCCCCAGCGTTCCTGGTTGAGCCAAGCAAGCATTACTTAACTTCTCCCACACAACTGTGTCAATCTCCTACTTCCCACTGGCTCACTGTTTGTGTGTGTGTGCGTGCGTGTGCGTGTGCGTGTGCGTGTGCATGTGCATGTGTGGGTTAGAAATGGTTAGCGACTGTCAAGTGGGAGCCTAGTAGACGCCATCGACTTTTGAAGGTTTTAGTGCCAAATGTTCTCTAAACGTTGTGATTGGTTCTCCATCAGCCACTCCAGGCCCGGAGCCCCGTGACCTCCCAGAGAAAGAACTCTTTCTCTCTAGGGGCCTGGAGACCTGGGTCAGGCTCCTTTTAATCTAGGGAGATTCAGAACAATAGTTTGCGATATCAAATGAATTGGTTATCTAGTTATCAGTGCCTTTTTATAGTACAGTCACATTACTGTTAGGGCACTCAAAGTCCAGTTTCCGCGATTGTTTTAAAATGTGTTTTTGTTTTTGTGTTCACAAGTCTGCGTGCATTTGTGTTTTCTTTCACCCTGACGTGTTTGTGTGTGTGTGTGGATCTGTGTGTGTTTGTTTTAATATATTGGTATTTTTTCCACACTGATGTTATTTTACCAACACCTATTTCTACATCTGCCACAGCTGTTTCATGGAAGAGAAGTTTGTAGCAGAAGGTTAACTGAGACTTTAATATATTCGACCGCGTACTTTCCAAAAATGTGTCAGTCACTCACAGTTAAAAAACGCACTCCCAGTTTGTTGCTCGCTCAGGTGCAGGAAAAGTAAAATGGTTTGTCTCGCATTGCCGATACATGCATATTTGTCTTTGCAAATTTAATTAATTTAAATGCAATGCAGCTTTAAAAACAATTGATAATAAAGGCTCCAAGGTCAATGTCAGTTAAATAAAAACCTGTAACCTAAAATTAAAACGTAAAACAGCGGATCAGTTTCTCATGACTTGCCTTTACATTCATATTCAGCTCGAGAAATGAATAAATTACACCTTCATTTAAACATTTTAATCTCTGCAAATGAATAAATTACACGTTCATTTATTCAAATTAAATGAGGTTATGGTCCCGTGGTCGGTGTCAAAAAACCTGAAACCAAAAATTTGGTCAACCGCACAGCACTAGTGATTTCAGAGGAGAGAGACGGCTGTCAGAAACAGCGTGCTGGGTCTGACATCTGAGATAGGGTCGTCAACTTCCACTGCTCTGCTTTCGCTGATTAGACATCGCTTATTTTTTGTGTTTTGTGTTTGGAGTGCTCAAGTTGTTGTCTTTGAATTCTCGATATCCCAAACCCCCCCCCATTTGTCCTCCGGCCACCGCGGGCTGGCTTGTATGCTTTACTTTCACTGGCAAACTTCTGCTCCAACCAAAGCACATCCTGTGTGGCAGCCAGGGGCGCAGAAACCCCAAACTATCCACCGTTATCCACAAAAAGGTTGTGTTTTTTCCCGTGGCCGTTGCCGGTATTTTCTGTCATTGTAGCGGCGTCCAGTGGGTGTCTGTCGCTCACTGTCCTAGTAACGGTTGGCTCCATTTCTTTTTTCTTCCTGTGGAGTGGCTTTAAAGGCCGCCGCGGGCAAGCGGGCCTTTTTTAATTTCATTTTAATAAACCACATCTGGTGAAACAGTCAGTAATTTGCAGCTTTATTAATTGTGGTAGCGAAAGTGGGAGTGTGAGCAGAAATTGCCGGAAACTTGCAGTTGCGATCATGCTGGCTGATACAGTCCTTGCCTCAGGCGAAACCATGATGTTAATTTATATTTATTTATTTATATACGCGTTTGAAGTACTTAACCAGCTGAGGCGCACGTGTCCAGCTGCTGAAATTGGTACTTTGGTTTGTGGAATTACAGTCCTTTTGTGATGATGATGATGATGATGGAATGACGGTGTTGGCTGCTTTTCTATGTTGTTGTTAACTTATGATCTGGGGGGAAGCGGGGAATAAGAGAAGTTTATAATTCATTAATTGGGGGGGGGAGGGTGCCTAGACGCTTTCACTAGCATTAAGTGCGAGAGTCAGCGGGTCAGTCACACTCTGAGGCACCGCCCTCGCGGTGTGGACCGGGCTGGCTCGGCCCGGCTCTTTTAATTAGCAGCGGTCTCTTATCAGCGGTTGGAGCCAGACGGCCCCTCCCGGATTCCTCTCGCATGAGAGCTCTGGACCTAGAGCCCTCTAGGGTGGATAGCATGGGTTCAAGGTTCTTTCTTAATGAAACGCTACAATAAGGTGGATTAGCACTCTGCTCCAGTTACCTTTCTGCTCCGCCCGTACCTGGGATGTGTGCGGTGGATGGCTGCTCCTCCCACTGCTTATTACAGTGTCCTGAGAGACTTTACCCAATTTTCCATTTTTCCCCATGTTAAATCCATCTTTCTTGTTTAAAGACCTTGCTCAAGGTCTTTGGCCCTTTTGGTACAGCCCTTGCCCTCCTGGGATTTGAAAAGAAAAAAAACCTCACACTACTGCCCATGTGCCTTCACTACTCTGACATACGTGTACATATTGATTTATTGATTTATGCACAAACACGTCCGTCATCAGGTTTTGACATGAACATTTTCATGCACCGGCCACCTGCGTTAGTGAATGGAAAAATGTGTGTGTGCATGGCTGCGCGGTTATCTGGCGATGTGGGTGAGTACATGTTGCGCATACTTGTGCCGCGATGTGAACGCGGTGATGATGTCTTTAGTTTGAGTGGCGCGAACCAGCCAGCGACCCGGGTAGACTGTATGAGAGGAGGACGAAACAATGCATAAAACAACAAAGAAATCCAAGCAAATGACAACAAAAAAATGGTGTTGAATGCCAAAAACCTGCTTGAGCGGTGTTTAGTGCTTTAGGTGGTAGGCTATAAAATTGTTAATAAAACATTTAAAAACTTTTTCACAACAGCATTTTGCATGAATTATTAAAAATACAATAAATAGGTCTCCCCTTCAAAAACTCCTGCCCTCCCATGGCCCTGACTGCCCGCAGTGGTTTTGACCTGTCTTTTAAATGCCGCGCTCTGTTTCTTTCAGGATGACGTCATGATGCCACAGAGGGTCCGCCTTCAGTACGAGGCCTGCCTCCGGAACCTCACCTGTGTGAGTATCCACCCGCGCACGCGTTCACAAAGAATCCACTTCAAAATTCAACCTTAATTGAGGGTATAAAAAGGACCCAACATGATATCTTCTATATTTAATGCCCACACAGATGTGGGCCTTTCTATACTGCCAAAATAGTGCGTTATTGGAGAAACAAAAAGAGATGGTTGTTCTTGGCCTTCAATGCACCGATACTGGACTGGTCTGCCAGTTTGCTGTGGTGGTTTGATGTTAAAGAGCTGCCAGGGAGCCTGTGGTTCGGTGTGACGGCGGACCCGGTTCTCTGGACAGAGGGGTCCGTTTGTTTGTCCCGCCGCGGCCAGAGAGCTTCCTTCTAAGCCGAAAGCGGCTGCTTTTGAGCTATGTCCGGAATGGGCCTGTGGTTTTGGATGTGGAGAGACGGGCCCTCATTTATGTCTGCAGTCCCGTTCCCCCTTTTCCTCTGCCTGCGGTGGTTTGTGTGTGTGTGTGAGAATGAAAGAGAGATTGAGGTGTGGACAGAAAGGACGCCCGTTTCCCAGCATGCACTTGCCCTGGCGCTGAGGGCGGCGCGAGCCGAGGTCAGCAGCAGGCCAACAAGCTACCTCCGCGAGGGCTGCCTTTACCACAGACGGTGGAGAGGAAATGAAAGGGATTGATTCAGCTATGCGGAGCCTGATTCAGCCTATTTTAAGTCCAGCTTTCTTTTTGTTTTATTATAACCCTCAGATTAGAAGGGCATTTTTGCCCAGGATGGGTAGATCTTTCTAATTCACTTAGATTTTATGACTTACTATTGGGCAATTTTATCCACACACAAGGATATCATTCAAGGTCCCTAAATAGCAAAAACCTCTTTTTTGGAGAGCTAAGCTGGGCTTCTTTGGTCTAAGCTGGGCTTCTCCGCTGTACCTCATTAGGGTACAGCCTGGTTCACCTCAGATGACCTTGCTATACTTTTTTCTTGCAACCTTCCTGACCTGACTCCCTTCTCCAAACTTTTCCTCCCTGGTGGATCACACTACATGCTTCTTTTGGAATAATATTTCAATATATAATAATATATTGGAATCTCCTCATGCTGCTCTTCCTTGTGGTTCCTGCAGGGGTGAGTGAGGTCAGATCAGGGCTATGGGTTTATAGCAAAGCAGCACAAAATTGTGTGGCGGTCACCATTCATCTGGGTTCACACGGCAGGGTTTGACTGGATCTCTTTGGCGATATGTAAGAAACTACGTGTTGGCGACCTGCAGGTTGAGCTGTTGTTGCTCCAGCTGCAGGTCCAGTGCATGTACTGAAACAATTTACGAACGGTAGCTTTTCCTTAGCAGGGCGCACCACCTGTAGCCCGCTGCTGTAATTTTGCCTCTTTCTGATCAGTGGTTTCCAGACCAAGCCAGTTGTACATACCCTATCTGTACATCCCCTCTCCTCACTATAATATCTGTAACCCCCCTTCAAACGCGGGCTTCTCATTCAATAAATCTAGCAGACGTTGGTCCAGATGCTGGTACAGTAGGAGTAAGGGATGAATCTGTGTGTATGTGTGTGTGTGTGTGTGTGTGTGTGTGTGTGTGTGTGTGCTTACGTGTGTGTGTGTGTGTGTGTGTGTGCGTGCGTGCGTTTGCTTACGTTTTGGTTATCTTTGTGCATGTGTCTGGTTTTCGGTGTACATGTCTGTTTATGTGAGTGTACATGTTAGGGCTTTCCTGTGTGTGTGTTTCTTCATGTCGCCTTGCGTGTGTGTGTGTGTGTGTGTGTTTAAGATCATGTTTTATTAATGCAGACATTGTTTATTCCTACTTTTCCCCACTTAAACTCAGGGAGCAGTTGTATCTCTCAGGTCAAAGTCAGACAGCCGCTGTAATTTGACCCAATCTGGTTGCTGAAGTATCCATTCTTATATATTTTTAAATTTTCATAATATTTCATATTTTACTGCCCTCTCCTCCAAAAGGCACACACTTGCACGCACGCAAGCAAACAGGAAAACAGACAAACACACCCTAGTAGATTTTAATGAAGGCTGATTAAAATGCCAGATTAGACAAAATAGCCACAGTTGTGTTTTTTTTACAATATAAACAAAAAAAATGTCTTCCTTCTAGTGCTCCAACACTTCTTTGACTGAGCCTGAGAGAGAACCTGGTCTGTTCTCCACACACTGAGGCCTCACTAGTTGTACCACTGGCCGTTCAGTATGAAATTTCAGCAGAGATGGGGGGGGGGGGTTTCCTCCTATGAGGGGCCGTTTTGTGGGTTTACGCCCTCTGGGAATCTTGTGTTTAGTTTAGTGATCCATTCCTTCTCTTTTTTCCTTCAGTTCTCAGTTCACTGATATTCCCAGTTTCTCCTACCAGTGTTTAACAAGTGTGCTACTAGATGTGTGTGGGTCTCTTTTTGTCTCTTTTTGGGCCGCAGTGTGCACGGGTGGGCGAGCTGCAGTGTGCGCGGGTGGACGGGCCGCAGTGTGCGCAGGGCGACGGGCCTCAGTGTGCGCGGGTGGGCGGGCCGTAGTGTGCGCGGGTGGGCGGGCCGTAGTGTGCGCGGGTGGGCGGGGGTAGTGTGCGCGGGTGGGCGGGCCGCAGTGTGCACGGGTGGGCGGGCCGCAGTGTGCGACGGGCGACGGGCCTGTCGAGGTGACGACAGTGCTGATGATGGCAGTGATGGTGACTGTGATGGCGATGACTTTGATGATGACAGTGATGGTGGCAGTGATGGCGATGACTTTTGTGGTGAGAGTGATGGCGATGACTTTGATGGTGGCAGTGATGGTGGCAGTGATGGCGATGACTTTGATGGTGACAGTGATGCCGATGACTTTGATGATGGCAGTGCTGGCGATGACTTTGATGGTGGCAGTGATGGTGACAATGATGGTGATGGTGACAATGATGGTGATGACTTTGATGGTGGCAGTGATGGCGACATGATGGCGATGACTTTGATGATGGCAGTGATGGTGACAGTGATGGCGATGACTTTGATGATGGCGATGAGAGTTTTTCTGTGAATATATGGGAGGTAGCAGCTGTGACGTCCCCCTTTTCCCATGCAGATTGTGGGGTGCAAGATTCGGCGCGATCCGGAAGGATCTACCGAGCGCTACACACGCTGGATCAACTCCCTGAACCCGGAGCAGCTTATCACCCAGGTAACGATGCTGACGCCCAGGGTAGCCTAAACAGCAGAGTGAGAAAACCAGTGTCATAAAGAGTTGTTGATGTTTTGCTTGCTCTGTGAAGTAATGCTAGTTTGTGCGAGGGGGGAAAGATCTCCCCTCTCACGAGACGGTGTCTTCCCAGCCTTCTCCGTTACACATGTGCGTTTACTTTCCTCCATGTCGTACCACCGAAGCATAGCAGTAAAAACAGGGAAGGAACTTTCACTCTGCTATTTGTTTTTTCGACATATGATGAAACAAAGTTTGATGACAGTGATGGTGGCACCCCCACCCTCCCAAAAACACTAAAATACCTACAAGAGCAAACTCACACATACACATACACACGCAAAAAGGAAGGAATGTGTCTTTGAATCAGTATCCAATCAGTTCCTCTTAAATAATGTAGTATCAAAAATATTAGGAGGATCTTAAGTACAGTGCCAATGAAGTAGAGTTTTAATGGAGTTTTTGTCAAATGGAAGTATGAAAATGGCACAAATACACACACACACACATGCAATCCTCACACACTCTCACACTGACACACATACTACTTTGTGGAAGGGAAATTCTTATTGGCCTCAGCTGGCTGATCTGAGTTTGCGGCATTTTCTGGAGGACCTCAAGCTCAGACTCTGATATAAAGGTTTTTTTGTCCTAGCTGATCACGTGGATTTGGGCAGTGACATCCTTCCAGCGAGACCCCTGGTGAAAGTGTACGCGTCATCTGTCCTGTGTTAACCCTCCGTTTGGTAACTGCTTCCTCCCCTCCAGCTCCACACAGGAAATGGGTGCGAATTGTATGTGGGGGGGCTGGCGGGAGGGCGCGCGTGTCTTAAGCAGGAAGGAAGTGGTGGGAAGCGCCCTGTCGCGTGGCTCCGTCACCTCCCGTTCCTCACAAGGATGTCTTCTCCTCTCTCTCTCTCTCTCTCTCTCTCTCTCTCTCTCTCTCTCTCTCTCTCCCTCTCACACACACTCTCTCTCTCTCACACACGCACACTCTCTCTCTCTCCCTCATATACACGCACACACACTATCTCTCTCTCTCGCTCTCCCTCACACACACGCACACACACTCTCTCTCACACACGCACACATTCACTCTCTCTCCCTCTCACACACACGCACTCACACACACATACACACACTCTCTCGCACACATATTCACTCTCACTCTTTCTCAAACATACACACTCTCTCCCTCCCTCTCACACACACACATACACTCTCTCTCTCACACGCACATATACACTCTCACTCTTTCTCAAACATACACACACTATCTCTCTCTCAAACACACACGCGCACACACTCTCCCTCTCTCACACACACACTCACACTCTCTCTCTCCCTCTCACACATACGCACAAACACTCTCTCCCTCTCACACATACGCACACTCTCTCCCTCTCACACATACACACAAACACTCTCTCCCTCTCACACATACGCACACTCTCTCTCTCCCTCTCAGACACACGCACAAACACTCTCTTTCTCGCACACATATCTTCTCTCTCTCTCTCATACACACGCATACATTCTCACTCTTTCTAACACATATACACTCTCTCTCTTTCTCACACATACAAACACTATCTCTTATTCATGCATACACAGAAAACAAAATGCTCTTTCTCTGTCTCTTAAACACCCCTGGTATCCTAGTCCAAAAGGGGAAAGAATTGTTTTTGTTTTGTGTAGAAATGGAATAAAGACCTACTTTCCCCTGAGGGATTGTCATTGGGCATACACGCACTGGAACCCTTTTCACTGAGAGCGTCTGGAGTTATTACTGATTGCTACAGATTACTGGATGTTAGAAAACAATTCCAACATCAACTTTTTATGCCTTTACCAGTTTTTCTCGAAAACAGGGCTTTTCTTCTGAGTTTAATGCAGACATTTTCATACCGGATACACTGCTACTGATGATTAGTTGATCTTCTGGTTAATTAACTGATGAAGGACATTGTCTCATGCATACTTTTACTTAATTAGGTTAAAAAAAGTGGACACTTCCCTTCCGCTCGCGCCCCCGCCCCTCATGTTCTCATGTTAATGGAAAGTTTGAGGTAGACTGCGGCTCATAGGTGAAGGGTGTAAAAAAGGGCTTGTCAGGTTTTTAGCTTGGGCACCATTTACTGACGAAACCGCAGAGAGAGAAAAGGGAAGTTGCATGGTGGCGCCACTCCTTTTGATCCTCTGTCTCCCATGTTGATTTAATCCTGGCGCACGCTTGCATAGATGACCTTTTCACCAGTAGGTCTGTTACTTCTCCTGTCACTGGGGGGTGTGCAGCGTTTCTTCAGGTTCTTCTCTGGAACTGGCCCAAGGTTTTTAGGTTCGCTCTTATATCCGTTGGACCAGCTGAAAGACCCATGAGGTCCAAGGTGTACCAGCTGAGGCCTCCAAGGAACTGCCCTGCTGGGCCACAGAGAGAACTGCTGCTGAGATCTCACTGTGGCGGAGTCCTGCTTGTTTCCTATCAACTTGATGGGCCCGAAACTCAAAGCTGGGGGGAGCCGTCCCCCCTCTGAGTGGGATGCCATGTGCCTCTCTCATGGGATTGGCAGCCCCTCTGCGGTCTCAGCCCCCTAGATCGGGCTAATAACCGACTGCCATAAAACCAGAGGAATCTAGACATCCGCTGTGGCTTCCTTTTTTGTTTGTGCTATTTAAAGACTGGTGTTAGGGGCACTGATGGAGGAGCTAGTGAAGTTCTGTGAGTAAGACACGTTCGGTTGGCCACTTAGGTCGACCTGGCTCTTCCCCCATGAGGTGGGAGGACTGAGAAGCGGGCGGTGGGGCTGCTCTGGGGAACCGGCTCTGCTCAGACCAGTGCTTGCCCGGCCATATTATATGGAGATCAAACCAAAACGGTTGCTTCTCTGCAGTAGTAATTGATCTCATTAAGTGGCATGCGTTGCTATTGGCTAAGTGTGCGTCCATTCAGAACACCATTCTTTGAGTTATGTTGTCCTTCGGTAAAAACAGCCTCTGTAGTATGATGTTGGGTTAAATGTGTCATATATGATTTTTACTTGATTGGTTGGTTGCGTGAAAACCGAAGCGAGCGTGAATGAGAAAGATTATTGAGGTAACGGATAGAAGACTTTCAGTGAAAGCTTTCAGACACCAGCAGTTTTTGCTTTTCTGTGGTTTGGGAGCAGGCGGGGGGGAGTGGCTTGGTTGGGGCTTCCCAGATAACTGCCATGACCATCTCTGATGTGGCGTCTTCAGAACAGAGATCTGAGGCTGGCGCTTCATTGCCCTCCAACGCTATGCCTTCCTGAAGTCTGGGAAATGCTTCTGATGATGCAGGAAACGGAACAATCCCACTTCTGACGCTGTTGGGTCTTTCCTTTTGGGTGAATCGTTCTCAGTTGTTGTTTTTTTTCTTTCATTGTTTCACACATGAGAGTCCTCAGTGTTCCACCCTTTCAGACAGCGGTTCAGCACAGTCTGTCGCTGGGTGCGACCAAGTAGATATGCGCTTCAACTGCTGAAAAATGTATTTATTTGTAGCCCTAATGTTTATTACTGCATTTTTATTACTGCAAAAAAATAAAATAATCATCAGCTTCAGTAATGGGATCAGACATAGCCTAGCCTGACTGCCATGGGATTTGTTTTGGAGTGTGCGAAAACATGGCCCATCCAGATAGATGGTGACATGGTGCCCCTGTCCTATTAGACATATAAGACGTACGGCTTGTGCGCAAAAGCGGCCCATCCAGAACATGTGACATGGTGTCATGGCTGCCCCGTCCCACCCTTCTCTGTTGCCTGTCCTCACTCTGTGGTAGCCCCGTCCTATTGGACGCGCCAACATTCCGCGAACATTCCGTCCAAACAGACGGTGACATTGCGGCCCCGCCCTATTGGAAATGCCGGACACGCGGGACGTGAGCAAACATGGCCCATCCAGATGTGCAGTGACATGGCTGCCCCGTCCCACCCTCCTCCGTTACTCGTCCTCACTCTGTTGTTTCAGCACCAGGATGTGGGAGCTGCTGCTGGCGGTTCTGGCCAGGAAGGGAGGTCCACGCGGGGGGTCCCGAGCGCGGGGTCGCGGGGGGGCAGGATGTGTACCTGGGGATGGCCGTTTCCACAGAAACATATGGGGTTGAGCGGCGAACGGAGCACCGCGTGACTGCACCCTCTCCAAAAAATAAAATGCGTGCAGAAGTGCACGAGTTCCAAATTAGACTGGGGGGCACACACGTGTGCACGTAGTGATGCTAATTCCCTTCAGTAACAGCAGGAGTTTGAGCTAACGATGTGGAAAATCCTGTTTAGTAAGTTGTTTTATTTAGACTTACAAAGTATATTAAGGAGCTGATTTACTTCAGAGGAACGTTGTTGGGAGAAGATGCGCGTCCACCGAAAGCAAGATTTCCGCTTGTTCCAGCTTCAGATCTTCTTTTCCTTTTCTTTTCTTTTTTTCAGGTCAGGATTTGCTTAAAATAAAACAATAATGATCATTTTTATACAAGAATGAATTGTTCCCAGCATGCTTTGGGTCCCAGCACCGCGCTGTATCAGTCCAGCACAGCTGCTTGCATGGCCCTTCCAGCTACAGTGCACCGCTGTCAGGGAGAGATTCAAACACAGCCTCTGCCAAGTACACCCCCCCATCCCACACTTCCCCGACCAGCTCATTGAAAACAAATGTTTCATATTTAGAAAGGGGTTTCTTTTTTCTTTTTTCCTCCCTGCACCCCCTCTGAAGTTCCACATGGGCTAACTGTCTCCAGAGCTGCAGAAGCTGCTGATAGAAAGCCCCTTTTTTGAAGTAGGAACGGCTGGTCCTCCTAAAACGAATGTGGGGACAATGCTATGGAGACAGATTACTATCAAAAGTTTGGAATTATGAGTTCCGACATATATATGAGAATTCGCAAATAGAAAACATCTTGACATTTATGAATGATCACGTGACTTTTAAAAAGTGACCTCTCGCTTTTTAATGTCAAAAGACTTGCTACTATGCCGGGCAACAGTTGCAGAAGTAAGTCAAGATTCGGAATGGCAAATAATCATCTGATAATGTGCTAGGTATTTCGCAAATATACATCACGATTTGTAAATGCATGCACACTTTTTGCTAATGAAAATATTTTAAACTTTAATGCGTATCTCTGTAAATACAACTGACACTTCTGTGAAGCAAATTCAGTCTGTGAGAGTTCTGCTGTGTCTTTGCTGTCAAGATTTGCAAATACAATGGGCTAGTAGAATGGGCAGGAGCATATTCTTGTTTATGTTTATGTTCAGACGTGTGTAGGGAGGGAGAGAGTGCGTATGTTCAGACTGTGTGTAGGGGAGGGAGAGAGTGCGTATGTTCAGACGTGTGTAGGGGAGCGAGAGAGTGCATATGTTCAGACTGTGTAAGAGAGGGAGAGAGTGCGTATGTTCATACTGTGTGTAGGAGAGGGAGAGAGTGTAGTGTATGTTCAGATGTGTGTAGGGGAGGGAGAGAGTGCGTATGTTCAGACGTGTGTAAGGGAGGGAGAGTGCGTATGTTCAGACTGTGTAGGAGAGGGAGAGAGTGCGTATGTTCAGACTGTGTAGGAGAGGGAGAGAGTGTAGTGTATGTTCAGACTGTGTAGGAGAGGGAGAGAGTGTAGTGTATGTTCAGACTGTGTAGGAGAGGGAGAGAGTGCGTATGTTCAGACTGTGTGTTGGGGAGGGAGAGAGTGCGTATGTTCAGACATGTGTGTAGGGGAGGGAGAGAGTGTGTATGTTCAGACATGTGTGTAGGGGAGGGAGAGAGTGCGTATGTTCAGACTGTGTGTAGGAGAGGGAGAGAGTGTAGTGTATGTTCAGACTGTGTGTAGGAGAGGGAGATAGTGTAGTGTATGTTCAGACTGTGTGTAGAAGAGGGAGAGTGTGTGAGGGCATCTGTGTGGTACTCAGAGACAGATGAGGCAGTGCGAACATGGCGGGGGGCTCTGTCCCTTAGGCTGAAGGGGGATATTGGTCTCCGTTGACAGGTTATGCCCCATGCTCCCTGCTCAAACAAACCTGGATTGTGCAAATCCAGGGGCGTTTCATTAGTAACCCAAATGCCACGCTTGTCCAGGGATTGGAGCCTGCTGACAGGATGTGTCGTTATGGGATGGTGATAAGGTCTGCACTGGTCTTGTTTTCTGTGATAGGGGCTCTCTGTTTTTATACTAAGGGAGTGAGCAGGAACTGTGTTAAATCATCTGGGAGCTGTTGGACGAAAAACAGTTCCGTTTGTTTGTTTTCTATTGCGTTGTTTTTCAAGGAAGATCACTCTTATGTAGGTCAAATAAAGGTATTCAATATTTTTAAAGGTATTCTTTGCGAATGTTTGTTAGATGTTTGGTTGGGTCATGTCACGTCATGCTACGAAGGCTAACCACTTTTTAATCACAACTGACCAAACTCGCCTGCTACTCTCCTACTGCAGTTAGACCAAATGTCTTCATTTTGCCCAAAACTGCTGTCTGTATTTCTGCCCTACAAGTGCAGTGATGCTTTTTACAAACAATGGAAAATCCTGTCAATCAGCAATACGAAGCAGCAGAAATGCTTATTATGAATGTTTAGAAATATTGTAGAAAGGCATCCTTTTCGTGACACAAGTTGTGCCAGTTGAGGGGGGAAAAGGAAATTATAACATTCTTCCTTCTGACTGTCTTTTCTACCTTTTCTCTATGGGGAATGAGAGACGGGTGTGGATTTTTGGACTGTAACAGCCCCCCCCACCGGTCTCTTGGGAGAAAAAGCCAGGGAAGGGTCAAGAACCAATAAGTGACCTGTCAATCGACTGTTTGCTCCTTGTTTAACGACTGATTTCTGAAAACTCAGGGCTGCCGCGTGGGGTCAGAACCCTTTGTATGTTCCATCCCAGAAACTCCAGCATAATTCCCCCGAAAGTTCCAAGTTAGGCTTGCTCCCCCCTCCTATACCAGAACATCAGAATCTTTGCCCACACACCGGGCCCAAACTCTGACGGGATGGGTGTTTGTAAAGGACAAAGAGAGGGGTCGCCCTTTGCTCCACAATACAGTTGCCATGGAGAGGGGACCACATGCCACCAACCTGGCCTATCTCTCACACCTGGCCCGTCACTCACTTTTTCTGGTTTTGTTTAACTCACTTCAGTACCGGACTCTTCTAAACTTCATGTCATGAGTCATGGGTTCTAACCTTATGCAGAACGCTGCTATTGTGCTATTTCATAGCTCATTCATGCAGCAGCCAATCCCACCAAGCCAATGAGTAACCCTAGATAATAGTAAGCCTTGTATTTTCAAGTCAACCTTGGATAATAGTGTCCACCGAGGCAATGAATCATTACGCGCTAGCTTCCAGTGTCGGGATTCACAGTCAAGGTCATCTGTTTTGAAGGATAAGGTGACCCCCTGACGGGGAAACTGTAGGTGGGGGCATGGTTCCAGTCCCGCTGGATGTGGTCTTGTTTTTTCTGCCATCTCAATGGTCTACCACTTCAGTCCATGTGCACCAGGAATGGGTAATGTATAGTTCATTGACCTCTTCATAAACAAAGAAAAAGAAAAGTGCTGTAGTTTTTAAGCTTAAACAGGGATGGCATGTGTGAGAAACACAGAAAAGGCTGCATTCATGTTTGCTGGGCTGTTTTTATTTTACGAGGGAGTGCCTTTGATAACGAGGCCAGTCCTCTGCTCAGAGTTCTGTCGGGTCACTCAACCAGTACCAGAGTGGGAACAAAGAGGGCCTGTGCTCCAAAGTACACACACACACACACACACACACACACACACACACATACACACACTCTTTCTCCTTTTCCTTCTCTCTCTCTCTCACACCCTCATTTACACACACACACAGTTGCACACTCTCTTACTCACTCATTCACTCACACAGTTACACAAACTCTCAAACATAGACACGCTCTCTGTCGTACTCACAATTTTGCTCTTTCGCACAGACACTCATTCTCTCCTTTACTCAAACCCTCATGACTTTGGTAACCTTTAAGGGCCAGCCCATGGCATTTTTATATAGATCTATAAAGGGGAGCAGAGAGCGAGGAATGAGCTCATAGGTTCCGTTGGCGTGGAGATTAGGCTTCGTGGGGGCGGGTGCATCCTGACACCGCCCCCCTCCCCCACTCCCCCCCACGGGGCGTGTGCCAGCCTCACTCTCCAAACCGCACTCCCTCAGGTCAGCAGCCTGCAGTTAACCCCTTCCTTACTCAACGCGTCCAGGAGGGCCTTCTTGTATCACTAGCTCAGGAAAATTGTATTCAACTCTGACCAGTTTCATAACTCTTCGGTTTCGATTTCGCGTGGAGATGCTCCGGGGAAGCTGGCCAAGAAGTTGCTTTGAGTCGTCCTGCAGGCAAATCGCCGCAGTTCCCGGTAGGAACGAGCTTCGCCAGGGTACCCCACCTGTAAAAACGTCTCTTGCACCCAAAGAGACCCTCCATCGCTTGCAGTGTTTTTTTCCACCCCACTCCTCTCCTGCAGAAGAAAGGAAGCACTGTTGGAATCAGCCAAGCGGCGGTTTCTAGTACGGGCTTATGGGTAACATGGTGCTACCTGTGAGACCTAGGACGTCTGGCTGGCCACCAGATTCAACAACCCCTCTGCCTCCTCCCATAACAGACCCATTGCTCCATTTCCCAGAATGCTCTTCACCTCTGCCCTGGCTCATGAAGCCACTGTGGCCTTTTTCCTCCCCTAGCCCGTTTGGCCAGACTCAACCCTGCGCACACCCAGCATCCTTCCCGCCAAGCCTCAGGGCCCCGGTCGCCCCCTCAGGCAGGGGTGACCCCACGGCTGGCTTTGGCCCCGGCCGGCTAGGGCTGCTTCAGTTGCGGATCGTAAGGCAGGGAGCCCATGCCCTCAGGAAATCAAGGTCCTCTCCTGTTATGGCTGGTGTCGGGTTTCAGGTGGGCCTGTTTTTACATCCCGCGGAGGTTATCCAAGTTTCACATCACAGGCTCAGGGGATGTCTGACATCTTTTCACAATTAGAGCCAACCACCCCCCAACCTCCTCCCCCACCTCGTCAGCACATTACTGGCTTTGTGTTAACATCAGTCAACATTTCTGAAGAGTTGGGTCAAAAATTGCAACAGAGACGTCTCTAGCTGGTAGAACTATTAGCGTCTCTCTCTCTCTCTCTCTCTCTCTCTCTCTCTCTACTTTTTTACAACATCTCCTAGTACACGGCTCAGATTGGATTTGTTTCTTGAGGGCATTGCGTAACGGAAGAGAAATTTTTCCTTTACCATGGGTCGGCCCTGGCTAACGTAACAGTAGCTTTCCTGTGGCTACTAGACATTACCCCCCACCTGTCATCGAAAAAATTGCTGACTGTAGCGCTCTTGGCTGAAAAAGGTGCAGTCAGGTGGGGGTGGGCGAATAACTGTCATGGAGGTGAATACTGGTATTTTGCAATGCCATGATATGAATTTTGACACATCGTAATACATTTACATTACGTTACATTTTCTATAATTTTTTTCAACCAAATGTAGCATTTTTTTATCAACAAAGATTTTTAAAAAACTAATAAAAAAATTTTTTTTTATACGAAAAAAAGATTTTTTATATGTTTGAGTAATAAATTTTTTTATTAGAAATATGTATGCTGGTTGCACCGCATTTCACACAGAGAGTTCCGGAAGCGCAGGCTGCTGGCTGACTACAGCTTCTTGTATAAACTGACAAACACGGTGTCCGGAGGGAAGAGAAAGTTAGCTTAGTTAAGTTGGCTGACTAGCTATGTCTGCTACTAATCAGACTTTTTCAAATGCCCTTTTCTTGCCTGTTCCGGTTTTTTGATGAACATTCAACCATCAAGTCACCTACATAATGTATGTATGTGACTACATTGGTACCTGGCATGGTATTTAGACAATAACTGAAATCAAAACTATGATACACTATGATCAAAAACTTATGATACACTATGGCCCCACTTGGTGCCTGCTTTTTTCTTTGGCTCACTGCTTCAGATTCTAAGGAACTCTTTGCACAGAAACAAACACGTTTGCCAGGCCAAATGCGGTGCTGCTGAAGTTGAGCTTGTTGAGAAAGGGTTCGCCACAGACGTTGGATTCACTCCCTGGAGTTGAAGACAAGAGTGTGATAGGTTCCTTCATACAAGAACTTTGGCCTTCAACTCAACAAGCTGACTGATTCTCTTGTAGGAGGTTTTGTCTCATGTGCAGACGTTACATTGCTGCCAACCAGTTACTAGCATAGAGTGGCTTAGTTATCCTCTAGAAAACTAAACATACTCTAGAGTATGTAGACATAAAATTAGAAAATATAGGGAAAATGACAGTGTGACTGGGGCATATTGATATCTATTGTTATCTATAGACCTTGCAGTTCAGAAAAGAAGATAAATAACTATAGATGTATCATGATATTAGATCCAGAATGTGGATAATATCATGAAATGACATATCGCTCACCCCTCCAGTCAGAGAGGACCCAAAGTGACCTTTTCTCTGACAGCTTTGGCCTTGAAGAATGTGGCATATGGCACCCCTTTTTTGGTACGGTCCTCCCAGACAGACAAAGAATTGAGCGCAATGGAAAAAGGACAATGTGAATGTGTGAGTGTGTTGGGGTAGGGGCACACTCCTGGTGGGAGGGTGGAGAAAGGCACGGTGATCATCAGGAGTTGACAGAAAACAGATGTCCTATTGAGGGAGACGGTGCGTTTTTGTACGGTGAAGTCACTCTGAATTCCCCTTTCGCAGACACAAATGCATGCACAGCACAGCCCGGGAAATTTTGATCGGGAAGACAGGTGAGGGAGCCTTCAGGGGGAGGATAGAGTCTGTACCTGCCGGGTCATTCATCACCCATCACCAAGCTACCGGGGCCTCTCAGTTCCTGAAAAGCCAAAGCCGGTGGTGAGGTGTAGGGTTCTTATGACAGGGCTCTGTGTTGAATCCCCGGTTGGGACACTGCCGTTGTACTGTATTTAAAAAAAAAATGACTTGCAGTGTACACTGTGTACCCTGTTCTTTTTGGTGGTTGGGATTTGTAGTGGCAGTTGGGCCTGGGCATGCTGCAGCATGATGAAATCAGTTCAAAACAGATTACTGAAGTGTGTGTGTGTGTGTGTGTGTGTGTGTGTGTGTGTGTGTGTGTGTGTGTGTGTGTGTGTGTGTGTGTGTGTG